>JAULKM010101855.1:0-10023 GCA_032355605.1 Rubia tinctorum | reverse complement strand
TCCAAACTATGAAACCTAAAACACTTTGAACAAACAAAAGTCTTCCTTTATTTTAGGATTACTGTTGAAATATATATCCCAAGTATTTTATATTTTATCAATTACATTTCAGCGTACACACAGTATTCTCATTGATTGGTTATTGCCTTTTCTCTATGCCTCCCTCTTTTTATACTACTATCCAATTTATCTAATTTGTATTTAATTGAACTGAAATAAATTATTCCCTCCGTCTCAGATAGATTGGCACATTTTAACTTTTGAAAGTTATATTGGACCTATTTCAACCATTAAACTCTATTATTGTATATGTAAGACTAATCATGTTATATGTTGTTAGATTTATCGTAACATATATTTTTAAAATATTATTTTTTCAGAATTTTTCAAACACATAAACAAAAATATTAACTGTTGAGAATTGATGGGGGGGAAGCATTTGAAACTCACTATGATAAGGTTATTTTAAATGTTTTTATCATGATTAATGTAATATTCTGAAATTCTTGCTTCCTTAAAATGATGTGTTATTTTGATAAAATTAGAACGTTGAATCTTATAATACGTTATTTCAATGCCTATTTTAGCGATAGAAACACGACTCTTCGATTCCAACGCTCCTCCCTATTTCTTAGATTAGGCAGCAACATTATCTCTCGGCTAATTGTTGGAACGGAAGCCGGGATACATAGTGAGCGAGCATCACTTGGTAGGCCTCTGTTCTTATTATATCGACTATGGATATTTTTCAGTTTTTAGATGTTTTGAATCTTTTGATATTGTGATTACTGTTTCGTACTATATATATTGGAAGGAACCCTCGGGGCTGTTAAAGTAACCGATCCTTTGTAGGAAAAGAACTTGTGCACACTAAATGGAATCACCAGTTACAAGTGGGGTTTTTTGGATTATACTGATCTTGAGGGCATCATAAATAAATGGATATACACGGTTAAATTATTATAAAACCTTTTTTTCCCATTTTTGTCTCAGGTTATTAAAGATGAGTGCAAATAGAGTTTCTAGTTACGTGAACTCGATCTAATTGAATAATGTTAAAATAACTTTCTCTCAAAACTTTATTTTGCAGTATACCTCTTATTTATTTATAAAAGTTTGATGGATTACGATGGTTGATTTTTATGTTCGTTTTAGCAAATTATGCAATAATCAGTAAATACAATAAATATTGTAGAAATTTAATAATTATGTGCATTTACAACATAGTATTATGTTGCAACTACTTTTATTTTCAACGGGAACAATATTGTAAATAAAATGAAGTTGACGTCCAAAAAATGTTCTGCAACGGGAAAAGTCGTTGTAAAAGATGATTTTTACAACCCAAGCAGTGACTTGTCGTAAACATATCTTTTACAACGGGTGAGTAAAAGTTGTTGCAGTGTCAATTACAATCAAGGCTATTACAACCACACACATATTTGTTGTAAATGGTCTATTACATCCATTTTAAGGCTTTTTACAATGAAATTTCCTCTCGCTATAGGGGTTAATTCTAGTAGTGTCACTTGTTTTAAATCGACTGTCCGGTCAAAATTATACGTCAAGTACGTGTATCTAGCACAAATCATATTCATTTTCGTAGTTTCAATAAAATTTTGATTTATGAAGATAAGACCCGAAATCAGGGGCGGATGCAGAGATGAAATTTACGGGAAATACAGGAGCAATTTTAAAATATATATATTTATCAACCACCTCTAATAAAAACAAAATTTGGAGAAATATTTTCTTCCTTCACGTGTCAAGCCCACAATACATATTTTTTACCTCCGTCTCTACCCGAATTTATAATCCTCATCAAATACATTCTAGGAGTTTCGAATCTCTACATATAGGAATAGCGTGTTTCCTTGTGTTTATATTTTCCTTTGACTTTTGGGTAGTAGTACTGTATATAGGTAGATGGAATTTTGCTATGCTTACATGTTAAGCATCCCTCATCGATATCAAAAGGGCATGCAATATATATCTTCCTCCCTTCGTCAAAGGTTAAATTACACAATATTTTTTACGTTCATAACAAAAATTATCTAACCGCTAATATATTTAGCTACATATAATAAAGGCAAATAAAAAATTAATTTTAAGAAAATATGTGTTATAACAAATATGTGGTCAAAGTTGCACAGTAAATAATAACGTAAAATGAAATGTGGAGTTTGAGTGACTGGTAAATTTTTAAGGTATATCCGATGAAGAGAGTTGTAAGAATCTGAACGTCTCAAACCTTTCCATAGTCTCGAGCTTTGACCTACCAAACATTTGCACAACACTTGGATTTCTTTTGAGTGAATTCAAATATCACACGTGCACATTGGAATGCGACATCTGCATTTGATCAATCAACAATATTAATTTTTGGTCTACACTTAAACTATTCCATCTTTTTTGACTAGATTAACTTCTCCACGTACCCCTCTTTGCACCTACACAGATGCGTTCATGCACCAATGCCACATAGACACCTTGCTTTTGTTGTAGTCCATATCCATTACATATGATTAGAACCATCAATCATGTCCAAAAGGGAAAAATAAATAATCCGACTCTTCTAAAACCGTCACAATAAAGATTATTCTAATATTATTATACTTCGTTTTATGATTCTCTCGACCACTCATTAATCACTTAATTTTCTGATCCATCAATTTTTTCGGTACATTTCAGTTTGTACAAAAAAACTATATGTACAATAAAGTGACAGACTCACCACCACACCACCGCAAGCACCGACTGACTAACGAAGGAGGAGTGGAGAAAGACACATGTCTCAAGTTTTCTTCGATCCTTCTTTCTAAATAGAGCGTAAAATCTCCCGATTCTTGCTATTTAACTCTAAACTTGTCAATCTAGTAATGAACCGGCTGAAAAGAGTTCTAACGGGTTTTTGAGGATCAAATCCACGTGTATTGCAAAATACAGGCATAAGTATTCTATCTCTTCATATGTTGATTTCATTCTTGTTGTTGGTTGTGTCAAATGGTTAATCACACTTATTTATGTGAATAACGGTATATAATAGTATATGAAAATTATACATAAATTTTTTTAAAAAAACATTTAAAACTTTAAAACTTAAGATTTTTGACTTGAAACGGAAAATACAAAGGAAATAGTAGTCGAACAAGAGTATTCTTTTTAAAAAATAATGAAATGTAGTCAATAAAAATTGGGCAGAAAAGGACGGTACTAAATGAATTGGAATGGAACTCAGTAAATTTTCATCGAAAGCACGGTAATAAATCAAGTTACACTTATTAAAAGTATGTTTTTTAAAATATATTTTCAAGATAACATCATCTTTTCATATGCGTATGGAAAGACGGATTGAATTAGAATTGTAGAAATGTATAAGGTTCTAATTACAATACTAAAATTTTATTAGGTAACGTGCAGTAGTTCATGCATGCTTCAAAATTGAATAAACAGTAGCGTAAGGGAATTCTTGTTCAAGTTCATGCATGCTTCTATTCTGAGTAAGATACTCCTCTTTATGGGACAAAATGATCGATGATATTTATAGTAATCCATTATGTTCATTTCGTTCTAGTCACCATACACACTTCTTTTAATTTAATTAAATAAAAAATATTGGTTTATGATAGATTATAACATTATACCTGCAAATGAATGGCCGAAAATATCTCTTTTTAAAAAGGATCCTAATTCCTAAATTGGCAAGTCGCGTTTAAGCTAAAATCTGCACTTAACTTTGACTTTAACCTAAATCATTTCTTTAGTTTGACAATAAATAATTAAGTGTGTACGTTTGGGAATCAATAACACTATTGTAGAATGATTGAGTGAAAGAAACGCCAAAAAAGCGACGAACGAAAATTGGAGAAGCAGAACGTAGCATACAAACAACAGGCCCTTAAAAAAACAAAGATAAAAGAATTAATTAATAGTGCCACTAAATAGCAAATATATGATTGAAATTACATCAAATAAGTTCACAAAATGACCATTGCGACATTTGTAAAATTCTCTTTTTTTTATGTATACTTTAAGTTCTACTCTACTCAAAACTTGTATAAGCATAGAGCGGTAAATAGGCGAACATGTGTGGATCGGGTAATGTGGTTAATTAAATAATATAGGTATGATTCGTCTTGATAAAATTGTTTTTGATCCGCTTTTTTATGCTAGCTGACGTGGCAAAGAATAATTGTGAAAAAAATCACTAGTGGAGAGAGTGGTCAGTAAAGGCGGTTTTACCGTACAAATATGACACATTTCCAGTGCCTTCTCTGACTCCGCCATTGATCATACAAAAATTAAAGGTGGTTTATCAGGATCCGAATTCAAAACCTATATCCCAGGTTCTAAAAATCATACTGGAAACCTCAGTTTCCGCCAGCCTTAAATTACAACAAACTCTCATATCATCAACATAGAAATCAAGCGGATTGATTTGCGAACCAACTGAGAATGATGTGGAAGTTGAAAACCTCAAAGCTTAAATCTCAAATCAACCAAAGACTTTACTGGAAAAATTGAAAATTTCAAACCCTAATACAAAACTCAACCTCCCAACAGTAAATTCGGACAAGGTGGAGGCATGCAATAGCGGAGGAAACAATGACATTGTGGCGGAGGGCGACAGATGCAATAGAAGTGATGGAGGCGGCGAAGCTTCATAAGGGCACAGGGGTTTCACGACGGCGGTAGTAACCTGCAGTGGTGATGGGGGTTGAGGAAAGGTGGTGATGGATTAGATAGGTGGAGCGATTGGTGGCGAAGTGAAGGGAGGAGGGGTAGAGGTTGTTTGATTGGTTGAGGAGGCAGCTTATGTTCGATTGGTGGCGAAGTGAAGGGATTAGGCCTACATTTGATCAGCGAATGGAGGAGGCATTGTCCGTCTTGTGTTTTCTGGAAAGGAGAAGAAATATTAAGGGTGAAAACTCTAAGAGTTTTTTATACAGTGGGCCAAATAACCCAACAAAAACAACTCATTAAAAGTGGTTCTACAATAGAACCACATTTAATTGATGTCCATTAAAGATGGTTCTTTAATCAGTTTCGTACATCCTTTAAAATGAAGGTGAGCCCTAGGAGAGTAGTTCCGAGTTCGAAAGTTTCACACAAAGGCGGTTTCTCAAATAATTAAAGCATCCGCTTTTGATTGTTGCCTTTAAGAGGCTTCTACATTAGTAAGTAGAGATGTTTGAGGGACATAGTGGATCCAGTTGTTAAAATTAAAGAGTATATTATGATAATTTAACAACATTTTTTTACCATTTCGGGTAATTTCAAATCATGTCATTTTCGTTGGAAATGACGAAAAAGAAAATTGTGCCAATTTTTGTTGGGACGAAAAGATCCTCCGTTTCACTGGATGTGACACACTTTCTTTTTTGGTTGTTATTGTGAATTTGACAACTTTTCTTTTATGACAAGATTCCTTCAATTTCATCCACTCATTCTACTTTTCCCTTTCTAAATTCAATTTCATCCACACATTTCATTCACCTAAATCCAAGCACCTAAACCTACCATGCCAATTCCAGTGAAACGGAGGGAGTATTCGGCCAAATAATAACGTGGGGCGAATCCCACAACTGATTAGATTCCGCCTCTCGGATGATATATATTGGATGATATATTATGATGTGGGATCTTGTTGAATTCGTCATAATATCTATTTTTATTATATCAACTTTTTATCATTTGTAATTGTACACAATTAAAAATATTAATGGTAAAAATAATTTTGGTTAATTTGAAATACTTCTTCAGATCTTTTAACAATGGGCTTATTTTATTTGAAAATTTTCAAGCCTTTTTCTTTTTTCAGGGTATGTTTAAATTACTATATGAAATTAAAATAAATCACATTGAACTAAAATTAATTAAGCTGAAATAAAATTAATTGAATCTAACTCGAGAAGAATATGAGCTCCATTGTGTTTAGCAAGAGTAAAAATGCTTATGCTAAGCAAAATTGTTTTTAGTGTTAGGTAAAGTCATAAAAATTACTTATTTTAAAAGCATACTCGTGAGTTTGTAAAAAGAGTAAAAATTATACTTGTCCTACATTTAAAATATTCCCTATGTCCCATCCGACCTGTACATTTTTTTGGTTAATTTTCTCAACATACATTCGATCATAAATTTCAACTAGTGTAGTACATATTAATATCATCATGTGCAAGGGTGGGTAGCGGTTCAACTTAATCAGTTTTCGATTTGTTCAGTTCATTTTATTCAATTTTGCCACCCGAATAACCCAAATAACTCAAATTATCTAAAACCAAATAAACCAAATAATTTGATTGTTTGGACATGACCAAAAATTCATAAGCGGGTAAAAATAGTCATTTAAGGCCCATTTGATCGATGCAATGTTAATTAAAGAAGAGGTGGAGCCGTGGAGTCTTGCTGACTAATTAAAGAAGAGGTGGAGTCTAATTAAAGAAGAGGTGGAGTGATACTCTATTATAAGTAACTAGATAGCACCCGTGCCGATGCACGGATTATGAACGAAAATTTAAGTTTAAATATGTGCCGTATCTATATGACAATTATACATGATACAACATTTAAAATAAAATTAATATATTTATTAATATTAAAATTTATTTATTTTAGAAATAAAAAATTAACTCAATATTTATTGATAAAGTATGTGTATTTTAATAGAAAATTATTGACTGTTATATAGAAATACTTTACGTTATACGAAATACAGTGATAAAAATATGAAATATATAATTAAAATTATAAAATTATGTGTTTTTTAAAACAGAAGTAGCAAAAGTTTAAAATATTTATTATATTATTAATCAAAATAATAATTGTATTAGATATGAAATGGAAATATTTTAGTACAAAGGAAATAGATTAAGAATGGATGATTTTTAAAAAAGGAAATCAAAACGATCAAGCACTATTGTTAGAAAGTCTTCTTCACTATTTGTGCAGAATTGTATCTGGTGAAATGTGAGTGAAAATAAATCGTTTACATGCAACTAATACCCATATTTAGATTAACCCACGTGCAATGCATGATTTAAAATAAGTAATCATAATTATTAATTAAAATCCTTCAGAATTATTAAAAGACACATAACTTTATAAATAATTATTGATCCATTATCAACATATATTTGATATTATTATCATTATATTTTTTTATAACATAAATAATTTATATGCAATAATTAATATTTTCTACAATAATACATGTGTATTATTGTCATTTAATTGCCAGCAAGAGAAGTCGTTGATGTGTTAGTCTCAGGGGAAAAAAGTGTTTCCATCAAAATAGTACGTGTACCTTTACCACAGTGCTAGCAAACATATGAACTAAAAATTTGATATAGCACACAAGCATAAATCACATGGTTCACGGCCATAAAACTAAAATCACTTATACCATTGTTCACTTATGTCTGTTAGTTATTCTTGTGCAAAAACTAAACCCTTTCTTAAAGGATAAGGTGAATAAAGAGAAACGCAGAGTTGAATTGTTGTAATACCGTGCAGGTATTGTTGGAATTTTGGAGGAAATCTTTTTGCAGGTATTATTGAAATGCTTTTTTTATCATGGTCAGGTTCTTAATGTTTCAATGCATCTTAAGTGCATCTTGTTCATTGTGAGTGTTCTTGTCTTATCAGTGCAGATAACCGGGACAAATCCCATGGTTTCGCAAGTCGACAATTTCCTCGCTAAGGCATTATCAGCCATCATCCTCTTCATGGAGCAAGTCAATGCCAGTGTGACATCCATTGGAAGTCCCTCTGGAATAGCAACCACGATAATGGTAACAGCCGCCACGATAATCTCAGTCATCGAGTTCAAGTTTTTCTTATCATATGAGCTCAGTTTCTTGCAAAAATTGCTCAATAAGCCACAAAATAATTCATGATGTATAGAACTTTGTAATTTATGCAGGCAATGTTCCGCTAAAGATTGATGACAAGTCTGCTACATTACAGAACTGGAAAGAGCAAAAGTAAATTCAGCAACCAGCAGACACAATAAACTGAAGTAATGCTTTCATTGGAGAAGTTAAAACCTAAAAACACCACTCCAAAATAGTTTCTAGAAATCTTTTTATTCTTTCTCTACTATCATTTTTTGGTAATTTACTTAGCGTATAATATGTTAATACGATTAGTCACTGGTCACTGGTCACATTCCATAAGTTGCACACTCAAGTAGAGAGAATTTCTTTGAATGCTTGACCAAGGTAATCCTTAAAAATATAAAGTAGAATCACTCAATGTTTCTCTAAAAGCCTACCATTGACCTTTTATCTCAGCCTATTTGTCAAATATTGCAATGATTCGTTCGGATCCCACAATGAAATTTTGATGATTATCAATCCTTGAGTTTACAGTTGTTCAACTTCGATATCATTTCTAAGGATAATAATACTTGTTAATTTGATCCATATAGACTTACATAAATAAACAGATGCATCCCTAATAGTCGTGGCAAGAAAATCAGCGAAAGAAACAACTCTTGGACATTTTTGTTCAACTTCCTTCTTTGCGCACTCTGCTCGCTCTAAATCGAAGAAGTCTGCTCAAGTAATACGGATGCATCATAACCCTGATTTTGAATATAAAAAACAAATACACATTAATTATTTTCTCTGGGCAGAAGCTATAAATTTATTCGTGCATGCAGACAATGTACCTTTACAAAGCAGTCATGAAAATGTACCTTTACAACAGACGCTCTCGAGCAATCGCCTCTCAAATGGAAGTGTAAATAGTACTTAAAGCTGAAGGACAGGTTTTGCATAAAATGAAGAAGATAGTTGTGCTCGACACTGAATGTTTATAACCAAGAACAGTAGTAAAACAACAGCAGTGGCTCCTTTAGTAGTGTACTCCATTAATGCAAAACAATTAAGAGTTAAATCAAACTAAGAAATAATTAATGAACTTGCTTAATTTCTAAAGAAATTACTGCTGAATAGATAGAGTGATGGATTGTAATTATGAATTGAGATGTAGAGATGTCTGGAGAAGTATTTATAGGGAGTAGGGAGAGGTTTCAGGGTTTAGGAGAGGAGCATGCAGCAGAACAATGTCCAAATTTGCCAACTTAATAAAAACTATTTCATTAGACATCCGATATTCACATAAGTAAAATTTATATTGAACAAAAAGAATCATGCACGTATACAAACCTTGAATTCAAGACTCTGAAGATGCTTGTGATGATAGAGAATAGTCCTGAATTCAGAATTTTGTCCAGTGACTGCTAACTTCTTTAGGGTTGGTGATGCTATATCAATGAAAACGTCATCTCCTTTAAAACAAATTTCTTCCAACCTCAAGTCCTCAAGCACAAAAAATTAAGGATGTAAAAAATATCTTGGAGTGATAGTAGAAAAGAACACAAAGTAACCTTAAGTTCTAAGCAGATTAGGTTGGACCAATGGGGTTGTCTGGCACATCATCTTTCCCTTATCTCCACCACAAGATTTTTATTTGATTTCTAAAAAAATTACTTGTTCCATAAACCCAGGAGCAATAACAATGTAATTAATGTTAAAAAGTATTGCAAAGATCGACTAAAACACAAACATTGGCTCCAAAAGGAAAGCGTACATTAAGTTGTAACCCAAAAGTTAAATTACCACACTTGTTGATTTAGGGCTGATATATTTCCCTCTATATAAGGAATGGTGTGTTTAGATGACATAAAGTGCACAAAACATTTCAACTGTTAATCGATAAAGAATCAAATTTAGCTCAGTATGAGTAGAAAAACATCATCGCAGCTCATTCATATCATTTAAACTCAGGTTAGTACAATGTCAGATTCTTGGCTCCCTTCTATGTCTGACTCCATTGGGGTTAGTACAATGTCAGTTTCACCAGGAGCCATGTTGCTTTATTTTTTTGTCCCGCATGATATACCCCTTGCAAATGTAACACTGGCTTCAACTTTAGAACCATTAGAACAAATATTAAAGTTCAGCAAAGCACTATGAAAGTAGTAAAGACTTAAATGAACTTAATATAGAACATAGAAAA
>JAULKM010101854.1:0-10024 GCA_032355605.1 Rubia tinctorum | reverse complement strand
AATAATTAACTCACAATCATCAACTAGTTGATCATCCTAGTCTAAATCATGCATTAACTACACAAGAAAGCACAAAAATATACTTGATAATCAAATCAAAAAAATAGGATAAATCAAATCTCACAAATTCATACTAAAAACACTTACCAATTGCTCCCAAGAGTATATTTAGCCTAGATTAGCTAAACACATAACAAAAGCACAAAAATCCATGGTAAACATTGGAGAAATGATGAAACAATAAATGTTATCTAGGGTTTTTTAGAGGAGAAAATCGGATGGAAAAAGTATGAAGAGAGAATTTTTTTAGGCAGAAAAATAAGATAATGCTTCCCAAATCTGCCCTCCGTGGGCCGCAACACATCTCTGTGACTCGTGGAGTAGAATCTACCCCCCTTCTTCTTTCTATCACTACGAGTAAACCGTTCATCCATTTTAGGAGTTCTTATAGTCGTTTTATAGTACTCACGAAGTCGAATCTAATAGTACCACTCTCAGAGGTTGTTTCTTCTCGGATCACTCCCAGAACTCGGTTCAAACTTCCAGATCACAATTCATCCGCTTCTTCGTCTTCTTTCTTCGACCATTTTATCTTCCACCACGTTTTGACTCGTGGCCTTCAATCTTCTACCATCCTTGCGAATGGACTTCAATAATATACTCCAAAGTTCTTACGAGAAATCTACAAATTAAGCTCACAAAAATGAATCTAGATGATCGTAAGGACCAAAAATCTATTAAACTAAAAAGAGGTCACAAAATGAAGGAGTTAGATACGAAAATTGAAAACGGTTATCTAAACCCCTTATGATGTAAACCTACCTAAATCTAGCAATATTTCAACAAAAATATAACAAAAGAGGTTTTCAATGCTTCGAAAAATACATGCATTTGACGTCTCATCAAATCCCATACACTTAAACCTTAACTCGTCCTCGAGTAAACAATAACAAGCAAAAACCTAAGACTAAATTAGCATGCAAAGGTTTTCCCAAAACACCCAACATTTTATTCCTAGACTATCCTAGCCCCCAAGACATAAGAATGTCTCACACTCTCACATCCCAAAGTCTAAGATAATCTAAAGAACCATCATACCAATCAAAGGGGAGGTACAAAATACTAGTATAAAACTAGCTTACTCTACCAAAGAATCTACCAAATAGACAAACTAAGAGAAGCATAGAATGTTTCAATATCTCTCATTTTCTCTCGTTTTGCCTAGGAGTCCTCTTGGGTTTTCATCCTAACTTCACACTTTTTTTTGAAATGCTCACCCTCACTTTTTCCACATTATTTGGCCTCTCATTTTTGCATAGGTCGCCCTTTTCCACCTATCTGGGCCCCTCAATTTTGCCTAAGTTGCCCTCTCGGGTTTTCAACTTAGCGGGAATTTTTTTCCAAACAAATAAAATCAAATTAGAGTATATGCACACTATAATACAGTACAATGAGACATGTTTCTCTCCCCCACACTTGAAACACATATTGTCTTCAATGTGACAAAAAGACAAGATAAAAAAATAAGTGAGAAAGAAAAAACAACTCACTACTAGGACCTTAAAGGTCCTTCCCGGTGGTAGAAATGCTCATTCCTCAATGAATGTTACCTCCTACATGTTCTAAAACTCCATCCGATATGCAACCTCAACCCATCCACTACAAATCCACAACTATGCAAGTCTCGATCAACACCCAGAAAAAGTAACAACTAGTAGTACTTCTAGATGGTGGTTTTGGTGGTGGTTTTTGGTGGTGGATTGTAGTTTTTGGCAAGAGTTTTAGGATAAGGGTGAGGGAATTTTTTCAATTTTTTTAAATAAAAAATCTAGTAAAACAATTTAAAACTCGGGTTGCCTCCCGAGAACCTCCGTATATTTAAGGTCATTTGCACGACCCTAATGTTATCCATATGGTGAAAGTTTGAATCCCTCCATCATGAGCTTCCAAAAGTAGAGAGGTGGGGGAAGAAATTCTTTAAAAAGGAATTTGTGGAGGTAGAGTTTGTCTTAAAGGAGATGGGTGGTTTGAGAGTTTGGCATATTCGTTTGGCTCCCCTACTATCTGTTTAAAGAATTACAAAAATTGTGGAATTGGTTCAATTGGTGGAGGCGGGGGTAATGATGGCAAGAATATTGGATATAGAACAGTCATCCCTTGCTCAACTTCTTTTTCTTCAACAACCAACTCCTCATCCCCTTGGGCCTCATCTTCAACTTCCTTCACCACCTCGTCCATCAGGTCAAATGATTTGCCCTTAGCTCCGGGCCCACCTCCGATTGTGATGGAAGCTTGCCTGAATCTCTAGCCTCCAACCGAGCCACAGAAGATACTATTTGACTAAATTGGATTTTGAAATTTTTGAATCTCGTGGAAGAGCGGTTCTCCATATTCATGATTCTAGATATAGTTCGGTCTTCCAAGTTAGTGACCATATTTTTTATTGCATACAAGAGCTCCTCATACTCCGACCTTAGATTTCCTTCTCGAGGGTTAGATGAACCCTCATCCCTTAGGTAGGGTTGTTGTGGCATGACATAAGGTGATGAATGAAAATCATATTGCTCATAGTGTTGGTTTTCAGGGGCATTCCCATACCATGAATCCAGATTGCCACTCTACTCCAGATTGTAAGAATCATAGTATAGATACCATTCTTGAGATCCTTGGCCTTGGAAACCAACAACTCCAACCTCTTCATAGCTTTCCTCATAATACCCTTGGTTTTGAAGACAAATGGTTCTATTCTCCTTGCAGTGCTCCTCTCTCAACCAATAGCAAGACTCGGTTGGATGGTCGGAATGACAAATCCTACAAAAACTTGCTTGTTGAGCCTCTCTTCTCATCATGAGTTCTCTCAAGGTGAGCTATTTCACTTCTTTAAAAAATAAAAAATTTGGAATAGCTGTGCAAGAATTCTCGGTAGAAGTACACCAAGAACTCAAACAACACATACTTCGAACAAAAGAAAATAAAAACAAAGAAGCACAAACAATTTGGGGTCGTAGTGCAAAGGTTCTCGATTCTTAGAATAAGCACGTACCATAAACCAAGAATAAAGGTAATACGTCCTTCCAAAAAACAACAAACAAAAAACAAGCACAAGTTATGAACAAACAAGAACACACAAAGAGAAACACAAAACACAATGAACTACACTAACACTCAACGAAATATGCCTTTTCCCCGGCAGCGGAGACAGAATTTTGGGAGGCCGTCGTCGTGCCTCTCAAAGATAGTATTTATAGGCCCTAACTGCGGATAAATACTAGAAAACGGATAGTAGAAAGTCGGGGACGTCCACGAGGAAAATGAGATTTTATCAAATTTTAAACGTAGTTAAAAAGCACAAAAAGAAGTCACTCTACGTGTGTGGTAACCAAGTTGGCGGGTTTTGATTATAGAAAACACTACGACTACTTTAAATAGATAAATTAACCAACAATTGGAGAAAACAATATAACTACGAATACACTAACACGAAAGATGTACTTAAAATGATAACGAGTCTTGGGCGCAATTGGTTTACATTTCCAGTCATCATTTGATCATTAACTAATTAACCTATTTTTATGCATTAATCACATATTGTAGATAATTTATCAATACCTTTCGGGTGGAGATATTTCACGCCTCTCCTCAGTTATAGTCAGAGTGGGCGATCGGTGCCACACAATAACCCTTACCCTCGGGTCACCCTAGACGATCGGCGTCATACACTTCCCGAGAATAGCAATACACATGGAGAACCAATAAAACTAACAAAATATCCTAAAGGAGAAATATAGGGATAACACAAATATATCTACTAATAACGACTATGGGGATCGGCCTTCATGCTAATCGTTATTGGTGAGCTACATTGATAATTAATCAAACTCATTCAAATTCATCTAGAAACTAAGCTATTTCATCAATCAATAATCATAATTAATTGTCACACCCAATTATAACCTAACATCAATTAACGATAATCACATAGACATAAAGTCGAAGCATCCCGGGGTTGACCAAAAACCTTGCAAATAATTAACTCACAATCATCAACTAGTTGATCATCCTAGTCTAAATCATGCATTAACTACACAAGAAAGCGCAAAAATATACTTGATAATCAAAGAACAAAATAGGATAAATAAAATCTCACAAATTCATAATAAAAATGCTTACTAATTTCTCCCAACAGTATATTTAGCCTAGATTAGCTAAACCCATAACAAAAGTACAAAAAACCATGGCAAACATTGGAGAAATGATGAAGCAATAAATGCTATCTAGGGTTTTTTAGAGGAGAAAATCGGATGGAAAAAGTATGAAGAGAGAGTGTTTTTGAGACTGAAAAATGAAGATAATGTTGCCCAAATCCGTTAGCTGCGGGCCACAAGTCATCTCTGCGGCCAACATAGTAGAGTCTTTCCCCCTTCTTTATTCTATCACTATGAGTGAACAGTTCATCCGTTTTTGGAGTTCTTGTAGTCCTTTTTATAGTACTCCCAAAGATAAATCCAATGGTACCACCCTCAGAGGTTAGTTCTTCTCGGCTTATTCCCAGAATTCGGTTCAAACTTCCGAATCACAATTCATCCGCTTCTTCGTCTTCCTTCTTCGACCATTTTATCTTCTACCATGTTTGAACTCGTGGCCTTCAATCTTCTACCATCCTTGCGAATGACCTTAAATAAAATACTCCAAAGTTCTTACGAGAAATATACAAATTAATCTCATAAAAAGAAATCTAGATGATCGTAAGGACCAAAAATCCATTAGACTCAAAAGAGGTTACAAAATGAAGTAGTTAGATACGAAAACCGAAAACGGTTATGTAAACCCCTTATGATGTAAACCTACCTAAATCTAGCAATCTTCCAACAAAAAATAACAACATAGATGTTCAATACTTCGGAAAATACATGCATTTGACGTTTCATCAAAGCAACCTTATGGGTATCGAGATTATATCCATCTTGATTATGTTTGTCGCCTCTGCAAGGCCATTTAAAACATTAAGCAGGCACCCAGAGCTTGGTTTCAGTGTTTTAGCTCATATCTGAGCAAACTTGGTTTTTCATGCAACACCGCTGTGATATGTGGTATATTGTGTTCATATTTTTCGAGATTATTTTTATTTTATTGAGATATAATTCACTTTAGGTGTGTTTGGTCCAGGAATTCATGATTATGAAGAATTTGAGAGGGAGCTATATATTGTATTCTTTTTCCCTTAACCAATGGTTTATCCCATTAGGTTTTCCAAGTTAAGGTTTTTAATGAGACGATGTGCTCCAATGGGAGATGTTCTTATTTTATAAGATATAATTTTAGAGATCAAGGAAATGAATTGATATCGAAATTGCTGAAGTATTGGGCAAACAGTGAATAATTGAAGATATTTTTGTTAGTCCTATATGGAAAAATACTAGAATTCGTCTTATCCCGTTCTTAACTAAGTTGTAACCTTTAGAGTTGAGTTGAATACTTCTAAAAGAATAGTTTTTATTGAATTTCCTTTAAGAAGTTATTAAGCGAGTATTGTTAATGTTTATTAAATCTTCTTTATGGTCCCTCCTAGAGTTACTTTTTGTGGATATAAATAAATAGAAGAACTCGATGACATTGGAGGGAGAGAAACGTTAGTTTTCAAAAGCTAATGAATAAATTAGTATTTAAGTTTCGATAAAGGATTGAACTTTCTTGGCTTTGGAATCAATTCATTTCCGATTCATTTCTTCATTCAGTGTTGTGCAACCCTTGCATAAAGCCCTGATTTGCTTTCTTTAATTTCATTGTCATTTAATTAGATTAATTATGATTTATTCTTATATTCTTTATTTGTTTAGCTTATATGAGTAGCTAATTGTTTATTCGACGTAGAATGATGAATCACTAGTTCAATGCATCTGTGAGACCTAATTGATTTTATAACTCTTATTTGTGAGTTCCTAATTGTTCTGAACATAATTTATTCTCTTTTTATTTGAACTTGATCGAATTGAATTTAATAGAGGTATTTCTAATTAATTCTAGCAAACTTCCGTAAAAATAGTAAACTTTCGTAAAATAGCAAATTGTCGTAACAGAGGTAGGGAATAATTAACTATTACCTACGAATACTTGGATTGTTATCTGTATTGGGTTGATTTCGTATTTATTCTATTGGAGTATTTATCTCTTTTAGAAAATATTTGCTAGATGTATTCCGATAAGAAAAATAGCTAGTTCAGTAAATACTTTCTAACTATCAACAAAGAAAGAATTGGGGTAGTTCAACAAATATTTTATATCTTATAATTGGTTGATTTATAGATAATAATTTATTATTGTGCCAAGGATCGGGTCAAACTAGTGTGGATTTATTTGAATGCCAAATTGCTTCTCTATTTGGTAATATCTTTGCAAGTTTAGTTTTATTAATTATTTTATATGTTGATAAAATCACTCGTTTTGAACTAAAGCATGGTGACTACACCAAAATTGATCTTTAAGAAATTGAATTTTAACTACACCGTTCTCTATTGGATCGGCCCTGCTTATCATTGTGCTAAATTAATTTTTAGCATATATCAAGAATTATTTGGTGGTTTAACGACACGTCACGTTGATATCTATCTCTTTATTTATGTTAGTGGGTCCCAAATTCATTATCTCATTGTTTATGTCGATGACAATACCCTTACTAGTAATGACCCTACTATCATTTAGCAATTTATTGCTCGGACTGACAAAAAGTTTGCCATTAAGAATCTTAGATCTTTTCACTACTTTCTTGGGTTTGAAGTATCTCGGTCCACCTCTGGACTTTGCCTTGGGCAAGCACAGTATGCCATGGAAATACTTCGGCACACTGGTATTGCTAATGCCACTCCTTTCTCTACACTTTTTCTTCGTGGCAGGCAGCTTCTTAGCTCGAGTGGAGAGCCTTTATCCAATCCTAAGCTCTATCGATCGCTAGTTGGTGCCCTTTAGTATCTCACCATCACTCGACCAGATATTGTCTTTGCTGTTAACTCTGTCAGTCAGTTTCTACAGTTTTCCTGGGATATGCACTATCTGGTTGTTACCCGTATTCTTCGCTATGTACGTGGTACTCTTACTATGGATTGATCTTCCGACCCCCACCAGTCTGCTCCTAGTCTCTGGTTACTCTGATGCTGATTGGACCCGCTATCTAGAGACTTGCCTCTCCACCTACGGTTATGCTATTTTCCTCGGGGGCAATCTTGTATCTTGGAGTGCCAAAAAACATACCACTAATTCTAGATCTAGTTGTGAGTCAGAGCATCGTGGTACGACCAATACCGCCATTCACCTAGCTTGGATGAGTAACTTATTGAGAGATCTTCGTATACCTTTATCCTTCCCACCTCTTCTTTTATTTGACAACACTGAAATATTTCTATCCCATAATCTGGTCGCCCGCAATTGCGCGAAACACATTGACACCGACTATCACTTTATCTGTGAGCTTGGTTCCTCCGGAAATTAATTAACTGGCATGTTTCTTCATTGTTACAAATTGTGGATATCATCCCCAAGGGCCTGCCTCGTCCTGTCTTTGACTTCTTTCAATCCTAGTTCTGCGTAACGATTCTGCACACGCTTCGCTTGAGGTGGCTTATAGTAATTAATTGTTAGAATGTAAATAGTCCTCTCTATATCATTCTTTTGTTTTGTCTATTTGCATTTATACCCTATGTATCTAGCTATAAAATAGGTTGTATGATCTTTGTAAAATTCATCAGTTGAATCAACATCAATTACCTTATTATAAAATTGCCCAGTTTTTAAAAAAAAAGTCATAAGTTATGACATAAGCATTATACTTTTAAAAGTAAACTTTTACTTTTTAACATAAATATTTAGTTTGTAACTAAAACGTTGCATTTACATATAATATTTTTATATTCTTAGATTTAAATACAACTTACTATGTGTTAAACTTGGAATGTAATTACTCCCTCCGTACCATCCAAATCTGCACACTTTTTTTTCCATCTGTCCTAGACAAATCTACACACTTTCTATTTTAAGAAATATTCGACAATCTAAAAGGCATTATTACCTTCACAAACCTAAAACTTTACAAAACACAACCCATTTTCACAAACCATCTTCAATCCTATATTTTTGTTCATTCAAAACCCACCTTGTGGTCTCCGCCACCACCACTCCCTGCATCTCCGCCACCACCACTCCCTGCATCTCCGCCACTACCACTCCCCACGTCTCCGCCACCACCCCTTTTCACCTCCGACGCATTTCTGCCTCCACTACCCTCCCCTGCTTTCGTCTTAGCCTCCTCCCCTTACCTCCGCCTCCATTACATTCCCATGCTTTTATCTCCGCCACGACTCCATCTGCACCGTAACCCTAGTTTCCCCCAATCTGCGACCGCCGCCCACATCCTACTACGCACCACCCCATTCCCTTCCTGCAACCTAGCTTCCCCTTATCTGGCTGGAACCCTAGGTTAACCCATCTGCGACCGGAGAGAGGCGGAGGCGGAGGCGGAGAGGCAAGGTGGTGGAGAGAGGCGGAAGAGGAGAGGCGACGCGGAGAAGAGGCAGAGGAGGAGAGGTGAGGCGGAGGAGGAGGAGAGTTGAGGCGGAGGAGGAGGAGAGGTGAGGCGGAGGAGGAGGAGAGTTGAGGCGGAGGAGGCGTGGGAGGTGATGTGGAAGAGGAGGACGGGTGAGGTGGAGGAGGAAGACAGTTGAGGCAGCGGATCTGGAAGGAAGAAGACCAGATGATGAATGAAGAAGGCATGGGTATTTTGGACTTTTCACACATAAAAAATTAAAACACTCATCTTATCCCTCTACAAAATCTGATGGGATGGAGGGAATAGAATCTTTAATTTTAACAGTACAATGTCGAATTATAAAAAAAACTATAATAACCTATGAAAATAACAACTTTCACAAATTACACTCAATAAAAATTACCTTGTGCATGGAACAATCATAATCTCAACAATTTTTCAACTAGTCTGCTAGTGATTATCTCAACAGCCATCGGATCCACCACTCGACTCGAGCTAGTTTGATAGTATTTATTTACAAAAGCAAGTACCATCTGTTATCTCATAATGGAGATTGTTGATAGGTGACAACACACGTCTTCTTAGATATCAGAAGACTCAATTAAAAATAATACTTCGTAAAATTAGTGGCGCATTTACTTGTATGTGGTGCTAATTATGTGTCTCTAATTTATAATTAATTCTGCACTATTAGGCAAATATATCAAATATTGGCCAAGTAAGAAGGATTAGTTTAAAGAATCCACTGACTGATTAGATATAGAGCACTCACACAGATCTGTGTGCTGATTGTGGGAAACTCGCTATCGAATCAAACAGAATGATTCCACAATGGTTTCTATGCTAATGATAATTAATAAAATTATTCCAGCTACTTTGTTGGGTGTAGTAAATCATTTCGATTTTACATTCAGAAGATTTGGCGCAGAATATTTGAATAAAATTAATCACACTTTATTAAAGAATAACAACATTATGATTAAAATCGACAATTTAAAAGGCATTATTACCTTCACAGACCTAAATTTTTACCAAACCCAACCCATTTTTACAAATCATCTTCAATCCTATGTTTTTGTTCATTCAAAACCCACCTTGTGGTCTCCGCCACCACCACTCCCTGCATCTCCGCCACCACCCCTAATCACTTCCCACACATTTCCGCCTCCACTACCCTCCCCTGCTTTCGTCTTTGCCTCCTCCCCTTCCCTCCGCCTCCACTACATTCCCATGCTTTCATCTCCTCCACGACTCCATCTGCACCGTAACCCTAGCTTCCCCCAATCTGCGACCACTAGGGATGATCATGGGTCTAGAACCCGACCCAGACCCATTGGGTTGGGTATGAGTCCAAAATTTTTAGACCCATTGGGTCAGGGTATGGGTCTAGATATTTAAATACGGGTCCGGATCCGGGTCTAAAATACTAAGACCCAGACCCAACCCGTAGACCCATATAAGCCTAACTATATATAATTTTACCCAAAT
>JAULKM010101853.1:0-10025 GCA_032355605.1 Rubia tinctorum | reverse complement strand
TTGGAGCCATTTTATCCTAGACTTTTGTTTCCAGTAAATTTCATGTTCTCTACTTGCCCTAGTTAGAAGTGCAGTCTGTTTTTTGAGCTCAATGTATGTGAGTTCATCTGTGAACCTTTTATACTCTTCCTCATCCACCTTAACTCTCTCTTCAGCATCCTTAAGATTTTTGAAAATGTCACCAAAGTGGGTTTTATTCCAAGCCTTAATTGATATTTTTAGCCTTTTAAGTTTTGTTACTAGATATGTCAAATGGGAGCCAGTTGCTGGTTTACACCAGTCCTCACCTATAACATCTATAAAATCTGGCCTATTTATCCACATTTCTTGGAATCTGAAGGGTTTAGGTTGGGATACCAGGTTATGAGTAACAGTTAGTAACATAGGGGAATGATCAGAACCTACTCTATTCAAAATATCACTGTGTTGTTGTAAAGTTAATGCGGAAGCTCTCTGTTGCTTGGCAGAGATGTGCTTATAAGTAAAGTTGCCTTATTTTGAAATTAAGGGGAGATCAATTTCTGTTTTTCGAGGAAAAAATAGTTTCCGCTTTTAAAATAACATATTTTTTAACACTTTACCAAACACAAAAAGTGTTTTACTTATAAACTCTGTCAAACAGATCCTCTGTGAGGCAAGCGATATTTTTTATAATAGAAAATGGATAAGTGCTGGTGTACGGTGTAAGTAATGATACAGAGATATCTTTATATATTGATGAAAAGGATGACGATTTTCAATCACCATAATTCACTGATTCCTTCCAATCAATGAATTATGCAAATCAGTAGCTTGATTTATGTAACTAAAATATTTATGTAATTGATATTCAAAATTTCAAAATTCCAAAATATTGAAATTCGAAACAAGAAATAATGAATCAAAACTTTCAAAAATAATTTTGAAGCTTTATAGTAAGAAGATCTATAATCTTCATAGTTGGATTTAATCCTAGAGAGAGAATATGAGTAGAGAGAAGGCAATGAACAGTTAACACTGGTTTTCTGAGGCAAGCGATCTTAATAAACGGAATGGAATGAATATTTAATCCTAAAATTAAAATTAATAGTGGCCTCACTCAATCGTTTAAAGGCCACGATTATAGAGTGGACCGGATCTATTAACGAAGGCCCAATACTACTTCTTACTGAAATTAATCTATCAGGGTTTATCGTGATTTGTTATTAGTTATACAAAATTTTCCGCTAACTAGTAAAAGTAATTTAGTAAATTGGAGATGTATTGTAACAGTCTGATCACAAGAAAATAATAATAGTGATAATAATATTGTAACAGTTGTGTCTTGTGCGTTCATTTTAAATACCTTTCGCCCAAATAAAGATTCCTACTTCATATTTTGTTGATTTTTATTTTGATTATTTGAAAAGAAATTTTACCCGTTCATTTCAATCTCACACTTCTCCTGCCACATTCACACAAATGTTTGTGCAGAAAGGTAATAGGAACATGTGAGTAGTAGGGGAATTCGAATGTTATTACTATTTCTAAGCAGAAACTGCTACTATCATCCTACACTGCAATCTCATTCCTTCTCAAAATTCACTACTTATTGGCTCTCTTTGGCAGAGTTGTGCTTATAAGCAAAACTGACTTATTTTGAAAGTAGGGGAACACCAACTTCTGCTTTTTCACCAAAAATATATTATGCTTTCAAGATAAACTATTTTTAGAACTTTACCAAACACTAAAAAGTGTTTTGCGTATAAACACAACAACTTATAAACTCTGCCAAATAGAGCCATTAACATTTACAAATTTAAAATATGGATGGATGTACTTATTCCTCTCGGAAAATAAGTACTACATCCGTTTCACTAATATTGGTACCATAAATTTAGGCGTTGGATTTAAGTGAAGAAAATGAGTGGATAAAATTGAATGTAGAAAGTAAAATGTAGAATGAGTGGATGAAATTGAAAAATCTTGCCAAAATGGAAAATGTGTCATCTAAATAAAAAGGTTATTTACATTTATAACCCTAACTTTAGGTTGAAAGTGTCAATATAACCCTGCAATCTCAGAAAGTGTCAATTTAACCCTAACTATTCTTGTATGTGCCAATGTAACCCTGCAAGCTCAGATAGTGCCAATTTAACCCTAACTAATTATTGTATGTGCCAATGTAACCCTAACTAATTATTGTATGTGTCAATGTAACCCTAACTTTCGAAACATTTGTGCCGATATACCCAAAAGCCCTATTTTCAGCATTGACCCTCTCAATTCCGGCAATGATGAATAGTGAAATGACTTAAATACCCCTGATCTAGAAGCTGAAAATTTTATCTCCATAATACCCCTGCCACCACCAAATCACCACCTCCGCCGGTCACCACATCCGCCACCACAAACCACCACCCCCGCCACCATCTCCGCCCCCACCCACCACCTTTGTCGCCATCAACCACCACATTTGCTACCATCTCCACCAGCCACCAACTCCTCCACTATCTCTGTCACCCGTTCCACCTCATCTTTGCTCAGACCCCAGCGCCGCTCAGCCAAGTGCTAGAAAATCATTCTCCGAGACCAAAACCCTTGGCCAGGAAAATCAACACCAGACCACGGTGTTCATTGTACTCATCAGATTCTGAGAAGCGCCATAGGCCAGGAAAATCAACAAAAATGCGGAGCTCAGAATATGCACATATCTCTTGTAATTGGGAGCGATTGATGGCACCTGTCTCTCGGCCCCCGCCTGCAAGAAGCAGCGAATCCTCGTTCAATGTCATTGTTGTTGAAGATATCAGAGAGGAAATCTTGCAATTTCAACCTCCCCCACCCACACCATTGGAAACCCTAATCGTCGCTCACCCCCGTCGCTCAGCCTCCTCCCCTAACCCACACCATCGGAACCCTAACCCCCCGCCACTTGCTCAGCCTCAACGCCGAAAATCCACCCACTCAGCCTCATGGCCGCTCACTCATCATAAACGTGAAATTGGGAGGACGAAATCGGGAAGAAGAAAAGAATCGGGAGAGGTGACGAAGAAGAAAAAGAAGAAGAAAAGAATGGACGAAGAAGAAAGGAAGAAGAAGACAGAGGGATGAAGCCTCTTTTTTTAAAGTCAAGGGCAAAATAATCTTTTTACAGAAATTCGGCCATAAATTAGTTGACTGAAAAGTCAAACGAGTCAAAGATTATATTGACACTTTATGAGATTGCAGAGTTGTATTGACACTTTCAGTCTAAAGTCAGGGTCAATTTAACACTTTGCTCTAAATAAAAATATCTCATTAAAGTAAGTGTGTCATTGATGTAAATGGAGGAAGTACCGTTTTCCTCCGCTTATCCTTGGTTGTTTTTATAAACTTTTAACTTTTACGCTAATATTTTTACATTTTAAAATAAGTTTTACTTAAATGCTCATTTTATACTTTCTAATACTGTCACCGAATATATTATAGTTGAGTTCGTCTTTTGAAACACTGTATTTTCATGAGTCATGGAATGACTAAGGTTTAAACTGCAATTTAGAATAAATGAAGATAATTTTTTTGGGTTGCATAATAGGGTTATAAACTTTATAACTACTACACGTTGTATAATAAATTTTAATATTGCAACTAAGATCTGTTACCTTTTATTATTCCAATTAAACCCCATATTTCCATAAGTATATGAAAAAATGGTGTTTCCCAATAATTTGCCATTATAGTTTATGTGTTATTTACCATATCAAAATAATATCTTATTGTTGTAGTTGTCATTTAACATCAAAGGGTCCAAACTCTAAATGCCATAATGAAGTTGTTGCTTACCTAATTGTATGCTTTTTCTCAACAAAGACGAATGGCGCCTGGATCCCTCGGGGTATAAATGTTAGAATAAATTTGAACTTTTGAAGATTATTTGAATGTTTTCAAGGTTTAGAAGTAGATAATTATGCAATATTCTCAGATACACGAAAACACGCATTGCATAATTAAGTGGCAAATTTTTTGGAAAGACCGTCTTTCCATAAATTTATGGAAAGACAAGATTTAATTAGAATAATAGAAAGGTAAAATGTTTTAGTTGAAATATTAAAAAATTATTATACAACGTGTGATAGTTATAAATTTTATGATCCGATTAATGTAATTAAAAAAATTTACCTTCATTTCTTCTAATTTGTAGTTTAAATATTTATCTTTTCATGGCTTAGAGAAAAAAAAGTCTTTAAAGATGCGGATTCTAATTAAATTATGCAATAAACTAGCTCTAAATTAATACGTGTCGGACCTCAATTAGTGAATTGTCAGGTATATATAGGCTTTAAGATGGCGTGAATAGCCATTCTCTGTCCATTGTTAGTAAGCAGTTTGCTTAATTTTCACTTAATTTGATGCCCATCTTTTCATATTAAATCAAGATTATACTCATTCTTCGTCTTGATTTCACGAATCATTCTTTGTCGGCATATTTGAAAACTGCGTTTCGAAAGTCGGTGGGCCCTTTTCTTTTAAAAAATTGGGTGAAGCGATCTCATCCTATCTTATGGTGAGATAGAGAGTCTATATACAATCATTTAAAGATGAGAGATGACACATAGTACATTATGTAATTTTTCAAAGTTTACCTAGTCATTTATCTCATCATAAATTATGGTAAGACGGTCTTATATAAATTTATTTTTTAATGTATATTTTTTTATTTCGCTTTTTTTAAAGATGTGGGGAAATATATCCAATTACAATTACAATGAGTGAAATTGACATCAAATCTAACTAGCTTCTAACAATTATTAATCTATTGAAAGGATATTTAATTACACATCAACTAGATTGATGGACTATATTATTACATATTAGAGATGTAATAAAAAATATAATATTACATTCGGATGCATTTACTCGCTTCCTGCGTTGTAAACAGAGTTCTGCTTCCTCGTCTTATTCCGTTCTTTTCATTTTAGGCTTCCGAAGACGAGTCAATTGCATGCATTTGGTAGTTCGTACTCATAAAATAAATTGACTATTTTAAAACGAGAGAGAAATACTCATGTTTTCCCCCCAAAACATTCTCCTTCACTTTAAAAAATAAACTATGTTTTAAAAAAATTAACTTATGATTTTATAGCATAATTTACAAACCGAACTTTTTAGAAAATAGTGAGAATAATGTTGTGATTGTATTCATGCTATGAGGTATATTATATAGTGTACAAAAGTCCTAAGTAAATAAGGAAAATGATACTAATCTAAATACAATTAATATTCACAAAATATTCTAATTTCTCAATACTCCTCCTCAAGTTGGAACATGTAGATCAGTAGTGCCCAACTTGCCAAGTAGTAGGTGAAACTGGTTACGTCCAAGATATTTCGTGAATAAGTCTGAAGGCTGATTAGAGGTGAAGATATGATGAGTAACAATAGTACCAGACTGTACCAAATCTCTGACAAAATGACATTCAACCTCTATGTGCTTTGTACGATCATGAAAGACAGGATTACCAGGAAGATGACGAGCATATTGACTATCACAAAACAGTCGCATGGGGGCAAAATGCACAACACCTAAGTTCCGAAGCAAAGACTTAAGCCATAGTAACTCACAACAAGTAACAGTCATAGCACGATACTCCGCTTCAGCAGAAGAACGATAAACTGTAGGTTGCTTCTTGACCTTCCATGAAACCGGAGAATCGCCGATCATCACAAAATAACCAGAAAGTGAATGTCGTGTGATAGAACAAGCAGCCCAATCAGAATCACGGAAATCTGTCAATTATAAAGAACTACGTGAATGGGAGAAATAAATCTTGACCATGATGACTCTTCAAGCAGTGTAGAACCCGCAATGCAGCTTGCCAGTGAGGAACACAAGGTGATTTCAAAAACTGAGCACGTGTATGCACCGAATAACTAAGCTCTAGACGTGTAATTGTAAGGTAAATGAGGCGGGCGAATAGGCATTGGTATTGCTCCAGATCTTCGTAAAGTGTCCCCTCAACACGCGCAAGATTTGGTTGTTGCTCCATCGAAAAATCTGTCGGTTTTGTAGCCAACAAACTAGTATATGATAAATTGTCAAGGGCATATTTCCTTTGTGAAAGAAAATCCCATCCGGTCTTCTGGCAATCTCTATACCCAAGAAATACTTAAGTGCACCAAGATCCTTCATGTGAAAATAAGAGCTCAAGTATTTCTTGAATTCAGAGATAAGCGCTGAAAAACTACCTACAATCACCAAATCTTCCACATCAACCAGCACATGCAAATAAACTAAACCACGGGAGTAAAAAAAGAGAATAAGCAGCCTTACTCTGAACAAAGCCAAATGCGCGTAGAGCTTGAGCCAAATTTGCAAACTAGTTGCGAGGAGCTTGTCACAACCCGTAAAGAGATTCACGAAGACGACAAGCCATGTTGGGGGGCAGTATTTACAGGAGGATGACACATGAACACGATCACCATGTAGAAAAGCATTGTGAACATCCATATGATGAAGTTCTCAACCACGAATAAGTGCAACAAATAGAAACAGGCAAACATAACTCATCTTCGCAACATGAGTAAATGTCTCAGTCTAGTCCGTTCCCTCAATTTGATGACTACCCAGAACCACCAGACTAGCTTTGTGCCATTCAATATTATCATCAGCCTTGAACTTGGTACAATTAACCCATTTGCATCCAATTGTAGTTTTATCCTGAGGAAGAGTAGTCATAATCCAAGTTCCATTGCGTTCAAGAGCAGTAATCTCATTATCCGCAACATCACACCAATGAACATACTTTGACGCCTCTGAATAAGTGGTAGGATCTTCACTAGAAGTTACTACACCCAAAAATCTATAATGCATACTAAAAAATTTGTCGCAATTTAAAAAATCAGTCAAAGGATAGAGAACACCCGAGGATAGTGATGGCGCAGGAGTGACAGTAGCAGTGCAGGGGGTTTTAACAGAAGAGCAGACAAAATCATTCAGGTATGCAAGAGGTCGACGATCTTGGTCACTGTGTCGGGCAGAGGGCGGCTCGACCACATGAGGCGGTGGCAAAGTCGCGGGATCATACGGCCGGGCGGCAATGTCTGACGACACTGTTATCAAGGGAAGAGTGGCTAGTGGAGTCGCCGGCGTCGAATCTGGCTGCGTCGAAACCAACATCGGATTTGGCTGCATTAGAACCAGCGTCGGATCTGGCTGCGTTGGAACCTGCATCGGATCTAGAGTAGGAACATGCTCTGGGTTGGGTCGAGCTTGGATAACGAACGACTGTGCTTGGGATGGGGACGCTGGCGCTATGGTGGAAGCCGGCAGCGGTCGAGGGAAAGCCGCGACAGGGGTGATGACCGACGGTGAGGTGGCTGCGCCGCGGGTTGTCACCGACGGATCCGGCATCGGATAGTCGTAAAACCAAGTATCTGCTTGAGAGTGTACAGGTTGAGCAGGTTCATATGGCACAACAAATGGAAACTGGTCTTCATAAAAATTAGCATCACGACTGTTGAAAAAAGTGCATGATTCTAATCATAAAGGCGATAGCCTTTCTTGCCAATAGGATACCCAAGAAAAATGCATCATTGACTTCTTGGAGCAAACTTTTCACGATATATGGGAATGTAGGAGGCATAACTCAAGCAACCAAAAACTTCCAGAAGCTTGAAGTTTGGAGTGCTTCAGTAGAGTAATTCAAATGGTGTTCGACCATTGAGTTGCTTCGTGGGTGTCTGGTTAATGAGATACGCAACAGTGATAACACATTCTCTCAAAAAATCAACAGACATATTAGCTTGAAAACGCAAAGCACAAGCCACATTCAACAAATGACAATGCTTGCGTTCTACACAGCCATTCTGTTGTGGTATATCAACCATAAATGTATCAAAAATAATCTCAAATTCAACAAAGTGAGATCTTAAAGGCAAAAATTTTGTACCATTATCAACACGGACACGACAAATGTTGCGCCCAAACCGTGTCTTGATTAAAGCACAAAATTCTATAAATCTAGAAGCTACATCTGACTTAGCCACTAATAAATAAACTCAAACAACTCGGGAATAATCACCAACTATAGTTAAAAAATAAAATGCACCACTAGAAGATAGTGAACTATAAGGCCCCCCCACATCACAATGTATTAATTCAAACAAAGAGCTAGCATTTGAAGAATTCAAAAAGGAAAACTATGTCAAGTCTGTTTTGCTCTATGACATACAGAGCAAAGAACAGAAGTATTATTTGTGTTAAAATCAAGAGTAGAAATAGAAGACAACACCGTAGAGGATGGATGTCCAAGACGCTGATGCCATAAATCAAAAGAAGATGCAGAAACTGAAGCAACTGTCGGAACCAACTGCGGGACAGGAGACCAAACACGTGTATCCAGCAGACGAAGCCAGTAACACCCCCCGTTCACCCACTCCAATCATAGTTCTCGTACTGGTTTTATGTAAAATGCAATAATTTTCAGTAAACAAAGCTAGTCATTTTAAGACAGATAACAATCTAGAGCATGATGAGAACAATAGTTTATTTTAACTTATGTTTTTGTTATTCAATAAGTGTAAGATTTGTCTCCATAGATTAGTTTTGTTCTTCAACCTGATCGATTTGATCGTTGTGTTCACGATGATATCTCGATTTAGTTGTTCAAGTTGATGTATTGCTCTCGATCTACTTGTTCAGATCGTGTGTTCGTAATTTTGTTTGCGATTTTTTTGGGTTTTCATTAATTTGGATTCATCTCATATATGTGTTTTTCAAGCTATTTACAGTTTGGACAACATAGATCGTGGTTGGATCAAGTGGCGTTACAGTTGTAGAAGATTCATGTATGGCGCAGTAATATTGATGCGTGATATGCTCCTCTTTGTCAAGTGATCACGATTTTTCGAGAGAAGCAAGTTAATATCCCGAGGGCGATGTTACAATTTTTATTGGATCTCTAATATGTAATAGTACAGACGATCAGTTTGGTTGACATGTAATTTAGATATTTTTGCAATATGTTAGTTATTGCTAGAGGCCAATTAGGTTGGATATCAATTTCATTCATTGTAATCGCTACTGAGTATTTTTCCAACATTCTGGAATGATTGATTTTTCAAAAAAAAAATAGTATACTTAAGTCCTAAGTAAATAAGGAAAATCATATTAATCTAAATACAACTTACACTCCTGGTTATGACTAATACTGAAAGTAATCGAGCGAATAAATAAATGGATGTAGAATCTTAGGGTTACGAACTCCCTAATTTCACTATGTTTAACACACTTACCATTTTTATATGTTTTTTTTAAAAATTGTCACATTTCCTTTTATGGTAAAAGGTACATTATTCTCAGCCATTTATTAAACTTTTTACTCTTCTCACTTAATTCCCTCCATACATTTTCATTTGGAAAAAAATAACATCTAAACCTATAGTTCCGAACATAGAGAAACAGAGAGTATGTTAGTTCAGTAATTGTAAAGGGCGAACCAATTTGGAGGTAAACGTGTCGTTTGATTGTAGGGCATATGGATTAATTTAATAGCAATTCTGTCCCATTCCCAATTCCTTATTATAGTGTTACGTACTGGAATATAACAGCCATGTAAATCCACATCTCTTTACACTTCATAAAGTCGAAAGCTTAAACCTTTTAAATAAAACAGGATAATAAAAGGTTAATATATATATGGCAAATACAACGCTAAAGACAAAAAAAAAAGGTAAAATCTAACTAACTAATTCATATATGGAAAAGGAAAAGGAAAAGGAAAAGGAAAAGATGTTTACTAGTCAACTATGAAAAAGAATTTTAACTAAGAATTTTAACCTAAACCTAATAGGAAAATAATATTAATTACAAAATATCTTCAATACTTCTCCTCAAGTTGGAGCGTATAAGTAAAAAACACCCAACTTGCGAACTAATAACTGAAACTTATGACGTCCAGGTGTTTTAGTGAATATATATGCTGGTTGATTAGAGGTGTCGATATGATGAGTTACAACCTCACCAGACTGAACAACATTTCAAATAAAATGACAATCAATTTCAATATGTTTCGTGTGCTCATGGA
>JAULKM010101852.1:0-10025 GCA_032355605.1 Rubia tinctorum | reverse complement strand
AAAGTTTTTCTCTTGGCTGCCCACAAAGAAAAAAATTCCACGTCGATACTTTTCCAACTAACGTCACGTATCGATTCCCAACCGATGAAGACCCCATCTTGGATGGTTCTAACTATAGCTACCTCATAGTGGTTGCGGCTGAGGGACACACTAATACAAGAGAGCTTCAAATACTCTCAGGGGCGGCCTCATGATAGTAACAAACCAAAATTTGTACACATGGTAGAGAGACCAAAATATATGGTTGTTTCATAGCAAGATCCAAGTATTTTCTGCAGGTTCAAGGGTTTATGACGAGTCAACAATTGCCGGTCATAAACCATCGTTGTTGATCATGCGATAATAGTTCTAGTCCTGGTCACTTGCAGCCACATCCAATTACCTGTTATCTTATCGGCTTCTGGTCAGATAGTTTTCCTTTTAATTTTGTATTCTTTCTTTTTATTTCTTTTTTCATTTATTTTTTATTTTTAGGTTTACTATTTACACATATTGGGCAAAATTGGATTCTTTCTTGATTTATATCATTTGATAGATTGTCTCTACCAAGTTATGATTTTCGAACCCTCTTTCCCGGAAAACATGTTTGGATTTTCGATATGTTCTCTAAGCTCGATATTGGAGAAATTCGAGTGAAATTTGTTTAACAACCGACTTTCACCAATTATGGTGAGAGGATTCAAAACATATATGTAGACTCTAGATAAATAGGAAAGTGCAGATTGACTCACTTAGATGTCCAATTTGGTTTGGGTTAGCGACTTTCATACACACAAAATGTGAATTTGATACATAAATAAATAAAACATTTTTATTAATAAAAAATTATCTCCAATCCTTCTTCTTTCTTCTCCCCCTCATTCCCTAAATCTAAAACTTCCTCCCTTTCCTTTTAAATACGAATATGCAGCGGTGACCTCAAATATGAATAATGTGTAGCCATAAGCTTCATATTATCATGGTATGATTTCTTCTCCATTTTGAATTTGTTAATGATTGTCTCACATACTAATTTTGATGTATGTTATTGTTCAAGGTGGATTGATGATTGCCATTTGAATGTTTATTATTATGGGTTTAATTGTATGTGGTTTTGATATGAGTATAAGAGATGTGGATGGTGGTGGTTGTGTTGTGTTGTGTTGAAACTGAATGTTAATCTATGTTCATATGAAGAATGATACTATATAGTCGGTCTAGGTTTTCTAGTTTAATTTCGACGAAACCAGAAATCCTATATTTTTTTAAATTAATTTCCGATGCCAATTCAAGAATGAGGAGTTATAATTGAGCTTAGTTTATGAAACACTAGCTAACAAGTCTTAGTTTTTGAGTATGGTGCAACTACGATTCTATTTATACAACATAATAGTGTTTTACTAGAATTGTGCTTGTCTGTTGTGATTGGTACTAGAGTGTTTTAGTACAATTGTGGTTGATTTGAGTATTATAGTAATATTTTAGTACAATTGTGATTGTTTCTAGTATTATAGTATGGTTTTAGTGCAATTGTGGTTGTTTGATGTGATTCTGGAGAGTGCATAAATATTCTTGATTCGATTTCTGTTTCTAAAATAAGTGTTGATTTAACCTTGGAATTTTGTTCATGCTCTAATGGTGGGACCCACTTCAAGGGGTAAACAGTCTAAAATCAAACTAAAAATTAAACAAGGTTATTTTGGTCATTTCCAATCTGATCAATACTGAAATTTGACCACTCAACGTCACTTCATAGCGAGAGAATTCTAGACTTTTCATTTAATGAAAAACAAGGATTGCATCTCCGCTATATTTTTTGGTGATTGTATCTCCACTAGGGATTACGATGTCTTTCCCAAATAGTTGTAGTATTTGAATAACTATGCAATTTGAGAGAATGGTTTTATCCGTAAAAAAAAGGTTTTATATGTATATATCTTTACACGTGAAGTTTTAATTTAGACTTTCTATCCATAGATGGAGTTATTTTTATAAATAATTTAACTACTCCCTCCATCCCAGGGAAATTTGCAGAGAGAGAAAATTCCACTTTTAATTTTGATTAGTTGAAATGAAAAAATGCCCTTGCCTTCAACCTTGCTCTTGCTACTGTCTTCAACCTTGTCGCCTCCTTTCTTCAATCGTCCACCGCCTCCGCCTCTCTCCGCCACCATGTCTATCCATCTCCTTGCCTTCACCTCCCTTCGCATCCACCCCTCTCTCCGTCTCAACTGTCTTCACCTTACCCAGATCTGTCCACCTCCGCCTCTCTCCGCCTCCTCGCATCCCTCCGCCACCACCCCCTTCTCTCCGTCTCCGCCTCCTCACCTCCCTCCACCTAGCCTCGCCTCTCCGCCTCCTTGAAAATGCATGTCACCTCTAACTGCCTTCGCCTCTCTCTGACTCCACATCGCCCAGATTTGTCGGCTGAGGGAAGCTAGGGTTTCAGTCGAGGAAATGGAGCGAAGGATTGTGATTGTTGCGGAAAGAAGCTATCCGTCGGCAAAATGGGGCGGGGGAAGCTAAGGTTCCGGAAGAGAAAATAGGGCGGAGGGAAGCTAGGGTTCCGGCATGGGTCTGTTGGTGGAGGAAATGGGGCAGAGGAAATGGGACTGTCGACGGAGGAAAAGGGGGCGAAGGAAATGGGTTGAGTTAATGTGGTGACGTGCAGATTGGGTGGGGGAGTGTATAATTTTAATTTAATAAGGGTAGTTATGTCTTATTGCATGTTGAATACTTCCTTAAAAGGAAAGTGTGCATATTTGCACAGGACAGACAAAAAAGGAAAGTGTTTAGGTTCGGATAGAACGAAGGGAGTAACAAACTGATTTGGTGTTTGTTTCTATTTATTGTAACAAGTTTAATTTTGAAAAAACTTTTGAAATGTATCTCGAAATACATATATATAAATTAATAATTTGACCTTAAAAGTTATAAAGATTTTTCATGACTGGTCTAATCGGTAGGCGGTGTAACGAGAGATGTTCTCGTTTTACTTATCTATAATGATTTCTAAAATATTATTGAATAATTTTGTTTGGAATGATTTCTTCCAAAGTAATTTTTAGATATATTATAAATTTAATGCATAAAAAGTTCAATGATGGGAAGTGGAGAAGAAACAAAGTTCAACAACAAAATCATATGGCACAAGAAGATACTGCCTAAACACAGGGTTTTTTTTCTATGGATGATGGGGTTAATGGAAAGCTACCTACAATATAGAGATTGCAAGCCTTGAAAATACTCAGAGGCAAAAATGAATGCAGATTATGTGGGAAGGAGCAGGAAATAATTCAACTTGTATGTGGCAAGAAAGGAACAGCAGAATCTTGAGGAAATGAAACCAAACTTTGGTTAATCAGATTCAAAGGGATTTGGAATGCAGGCTAGGCTAATTAAACGACAAAAGAAAGCCTCTTCCATTCAATCCGGCTCAGTAATCATACGAAAATAGATGTAACTAAAGATCAATGTCATTCATTCTAACCAGGTATTACTCTCTTCTTTTCCACAGAATCGTTGATGAAGTTTCTGATTTGAACAGAAGAGGCCTAACCGCCGTAACCCAGGTAATATAGCCTTCCGTTTCTTCACAGGTGCACACTTCCACGAATCTACCTGTCTCCAAGCTGTAAGAAACGATCCTCTTCCGCACAAACAGAACCAGCTGCTGCAAATCTTGATTGAAAGCGCAAGGGCAGATCCGATGCCAAAATTCCGACCAATTCCTCCTTGGTGAATCTTGATCAATCCATTCTTGCCTACTCACGGTCCGCCGCGGCTCCCATCCACCATCCCCAGCAACAAATGCGAATATATGCAGCGAATCATCACGTGGAAAACACAAGTATATCTGCCCATCTGATTCATACAGCAACTGGGCAAAGGGCCTCATAACGTCTCTTGATCCCGGTGGCAAAGAAAACAGCGTGAAGGTTCTACTCCCAATATCATAACGAAGCATGCAAATACTCCATATCCAGTAAAGCCTTCCATCATAGTACAAATTGGTGTCAAACCACGTTTCTCGATTAAAACCAGCCTCTCCCATTGCTACAATGTTGTGGATTCTCGCTGAAAATGAACTCCATTCCCCTCTCTCAGAAGAATAGAATTCGCACTTCATCATATCAACTTCAATTTCATTATAGAAAAGGTAAAGGACCTGGAAGTCTGACCCGACTCCTTGAGAAGCAAGCCCCACCCGGGAATGGCTGTGGCGCCTCCACTCATGCTGTCTTGGGAGTGATGCAACCGGCCGAAGTAGAATATTGTCCCGGACATGGTCGTAGGCGCCGCCGTCGTAGAGGAGGAAGCCGTTGCAGGAGCCCCTCAGATGGAGCGGTTGGTCTTGCCCCTCAAATTGAGTCATTGTTCTAACTGGGCGCAGCACTTGGCTTTCAAAGGGCGGGAGAAAGGTGGACTCGTGGTATTGGTAATAAAGGTTTTCCCGATGCACGCGGTGGAGGACGATGACGAGGCCGGTGTCGGTGGTGGGAGTGTGGCGGCGACGGAAGTCGGTGATGAGAGCGTTCAACTTTCTTGACCGAAGCTTTAATCTCATGAGCTGTTCTAGTGGAATGTAGAGGAACATGTCGTCCATGGCGCGGTTGAGCTGTTCTTGGCCTCCCATGGCTCTTTTCTTGGAGCGTATTTTTTATCTCTTGAGTCTCGGGAAATGGAGATGACGGCGGCGGCGCGTGATATTTGAAGGAAACAAAAGGCAGCTGGATACGTGAAGGTGTTATAACTCCAGTGCCATAAATTGTAACGGCTGGACATATACTTCAAACTAACTGATTTAACTGCCTCATGGAGGTAACGAACCGCCTTCAGATGATAATTTTCAGAGACGATCCATAATTTTTACTGTTATAATTGAAATTCTCCCTCATAACCACATTTAACAGTGATTTTTTAAAATTTCCACAGAGTATCACATTCTAGTGGCGCCGTCATCACTTCTTCCTATGCCTATAAGTTTGATAAAAATATATAATAATAATAATATTAAATGAACACAGTCTTATTTTGGATAGATGTGATTATTTATAATTGATGTAATTAACTGGGTAACTTGATGTTAATGAGAATAATTGTGGGTTACCAACTGGTAGGTCCGACACTCTTTATATATGAATGATATTGACATGGAAAAATTTGGAGAAAAAATGTTTTTATACCCTAACTAATTCACATAAGTGACAATATAACCTTCTGATAATTGAAAGTGCAAATATAACTCTAAATAGATGGTGTAAGTGCAAACATACTCATTCTGGTAGAATTTGGCCGGAATTCTGTAAAAAAAAATTATTTTACCCACTGGGAAAAAATTTAAAAATAAAAAAGATGAAAATTATATATTTACCCTCCAAACCCTTTTCTTCTTCTTTTCTCCTTTCTCCGCCACCATTCTTAATTCTTCTTCTCCGCCACCATTCTTAATTCTTCTTCTCCGCCCTCCTTCTCCACTCCTTTTCACTGATCTCCCTCTCTTTCTCCTTCTCCTTCTCTTTCTCTTTCTCCTTCTCCGCCATTCTCATTCTCTGATGTGCGTCGCCCTGACGATTGGAAGGTGGTGGTGGCCTTGAACTTCTCGATTTTATCGTGGAGCTCTACCTCGAAGTCAGAAAATTAGGTTTCACTGGAGCTCGAGGGGTGATGGATTTCACGGGTGATGTGTGTTATATTGTGTTCATATTTTGTAGGATTATTATGACTTTATTGAGATATAATTTGCACTTTTAGGTGTTTTTTGTGGAGAAATTCATGGATTGTGAAAATTTAAGAGTGTGCTATACATTGTACTCTTTTTCCCTGGCCGTTTGGTAAACATCGACACGGGGTGGAGGTGTTCCTAATAGAATCACTACCAATTAGCCAATAGATTTACTTAATCGCATCAGTAGAAGTAGTGCTAAATATAGGCCATGGTTTTGCCTTTTGATCAAGTTATGATTGTTCATAAAATTTATACATTTGGAAATAGATCTTCACATATCAGCACTAATTAACGGACTGGGGACCCTAATAAAGCTCCCTCCCATTCTTATGGGTTTCATTAAAAAAGTACTCTTTTTCCCTTAACCAACATGTTAAGGTTTCCCAAGTTAATGTTTTTGATGAGAAGATGTGTTTCAATGGAAAATATTCTTAATTTATAAGATATTATTCCAGTGATGAAGAAAATAAGGCAAAAGCAGAATTGTTGAAGTTATGGAGTGAAAAGGAAATTATTGAAGAGATGTGGATTTGAAGAATTAAAGATATTCACTTTCCATATTGATAAGGATTATATTATCTCTTTCCAGTTAAAATTTCTTAAATTTATGAATTAATTAAGAGTTCGTCTCTTGAAACACGGTCTTTCCATAAGTCATGGAAAACCCATGGTTTAAAGTGCAAATAAGAATAAATGAAGATAAAATTTTCATGTTACATGAATCGAGTCGTAAACTTTATAATTACCATACTAATATTAAGTTGGAAAATGAAGATAAAATTTTCGGGTTTCATAATAATATTTTAATATTGCAACTAAGATCTTTTACATTTTATTATTCTAATTAAACTCCGTCTTTCCATAAAGGTATGGAAAGATGATTTTTTCAAGATTTTACAATTAATTAATTAGAATTTGAATAGATTTTATTTTATTATATTATATTTCTTTTATTCCGCAAAGAATTCGAATTACATTTGGATTCGGTTATTCCCTTCATCCCAAGTTAAATTGCACGGAATCTTTTTCACAGTCATCAACAAAATTGTCTAACGGTTAATATATTTAACTTCGTACAATAAGGACAAACAAAAAGTTACTTTTGAAAAATTATTTGTTATGATGAATCAAACAATATCACATACGATGATATTATTACTTATATATCCACTCAAATATGCGGTTAAAGTTGAACAATGAATAGTTATATAAAGTGAAGTGTTCACTTTAACATGAAACAGAGAGAGTATTTGTATTGGGCAGCCGCACCGAGGTGTTTAAATACACCGATGTCTTGGGGAATAGAGATACACAGATGGTAGGAATGTAGTTTTAGTTTTAGTTTTAGTTTTAGTTTTAGTTTTAGTTTTAGTTTTAGTAATTGAAGCATTCTGAAGACTAAATTGTGGTTGCATGCTTTTGTTGTTTTGAAGAATATTTTCACTATCTCATAAGCATGCAATTGATCTATCACGGTTTGCTTTAATTGTTATTTATTATTTTATTAGATTAATTATGTTTATTAATTATATTATATTTTTTTTGTTTAATTATTACGAGTAACTAATTTATATGCCGGCATTGAATAACGAGTATTAGTTTATGAATCGTGAGCTCTAATTGTTTTATAATTAATTTTTATGTGTTCTTGATTTTTTTTGTTTAATTTTATTTCTAATATGTTTAAACCTGATCAACCTAAATATTATTTGGATACTGCTATTTAATTCCACCAATACGTAATCGTTGGAAAGGGTTAGTAAGTAGCGAGTTCTTGTGAAAGACAACTAACCAGTTAAAACTGTAATAGCAAGATGTAGAACAATTAAGTGTGCATTACTATTTGCTTTTACTTTGGTAAATGCTATATCAGGTTCTTTTGATTCTTAATGTTATCAAAATGTGTATCTGGTTCAGCGAATACTTTTTGGGGGCATTTTGGTAAGGGAAACAATTATTTATTTATAATTGGTCAATTGTCGACGAGGTAAGAAAGAATTAAGGAGGTTAAGCGTACCTACTTTCCTATAACTGGTAGATGCATATGAATTAATTTATCTTTGCAACGATAACTGATGTTTAACTAATGTGAGTTATTCCGAGCCGATTACATTCATCATATATTTTCTAGATTCTTATATTTATTAGTTTGCATTTTTATTTTATAATTGGTATTTGTTAGTTTGGATTATTAGTTGTTAGAAAATTTTAAAAAATTAAGGCGTGGTGGCTACAACAAAACTCTCTATATTAATAGGTATTATTTATAGTTATTGTTTCGTTCCTCGTGGGATCGATTTTGCTTGCTATTATACTAATTTTATCATTAGCGTTTGCAGATTATTTTTGGTGAGTGAAACGACGTTCACCAACGGGAGCTCGAGACAGATGGAAAATTAGGGTTTCACTGGAGCTTGAGGGAGATAGGTTTCACGAGGGCTCGAGGGAGATGGGAAATTAGGGTTCACTGGAGCTCGAGGGAGATGGATTTCACCGAAGTTCGGAGTCGGTAATAGGGTGGTGGTGTGGCTGGAAGAATGGTAGTGGTGCAGGGCGGGCTAAAGGTGGTGGCGGTGGCAGGGTTGGAAGGGGGTGGTGGGGGGGTGGTTTGGTGGTGGTGGTGGGGGCAGTGGTGGCGACGGAGGTGGTGGCGGCAGAAGTGGTGGTGGTCTGGCGGCAGAATTGGTGGTGGTGGAAATGGTGGTCTGTGAGCATAATTGTCCAAACACTTATAGATTTTAGTTTAAATGGTATTTTACTCATTTTATTTACGGTCAACATTGATAATAGTGTTTTAGGGTTATATTGGCACTTTCATTAATTAGGTAGAGTTGTTTTTGCACTAAAAATTATTTGAGGGTTATATAGGTATTTACTCAAGTATGTAAAGTTATATTGGTATATATCACAGTCTATTCTAGTCTTATACCCCAATAACTTACTTTTATTTGTTGCAATGAGGTTCAGACAACTGTATATTGTAATGTATAAATAATTATAATTTAAGTTTAAAAGTTATTGAATTGATATTTAATTTTCATGATTAGTTTAACCATTAGTCGGACTTTGTCTTAAATGACCATTTCTAAATAGCAAAATATTATTAATAGCTAATTTTAGTAGAGTTTTATTTTATGATTATTTGTTTCCATATTTTTTACTGTAGTATGGTGGATATATAATACTCCCTCCGTCCAGGAATACTTTGATTACTTTCTATTTTCGTCTATCTCATATAAAATGACACATTTAATTCTTATTCAAAATGACAAAAAATATGTTGTAAAAGTCTTACAATACAAGTACTCTTTAACTTCAACAATTTTTTACTGGGTCCACTATTTTTTCAAAATATCCCTGTTTTTTCACAATTATTCTCTGCCACGTCAGTTTGCATAAAATACCGAGTCAAAATTATATGTGTCAATTATTTTGGAACGGAGGGAATGTGATTTTGGAAAAGATCCAAGGCATCACGAACTTGAAGATTGTAGCTGGAAGTTAAGGCAGTGTCTAACATTGTAACTGACTTCTTCCCAACAAGGACAGGGTGAGAGGATTCAAAATAGACTTGGAGATTTCGGTTTAATAAAATAGAACTTAACCGTTGGTCGAATTGTACCGATGTACCAAACCTCTCCATTATCGCTATTGATCAAATGAATTCAGACATAATTAGAAATTTATATCCAATTCCATATCCCTGATTCAATGTCTGTTTGTTTTTATGGAATGACGGATATAGAATTGGAATTGGAATTGGAATTGGAACTGCTTAAGAAACACTATTTATTTCGCTTTCTTGAATGACGGGTATAGAATTGGAATTGAAACGACTTATGAAACAGCATTTGTTTCACTAGTATCAAATCCAATTCCATACCCCTGATTACATGGTGTGTTTGTTTGTTTGCATGAAATAACTGGTAGAGAATTAGAATTGAAACGACTCACGAATCACTATCTTCGCCCGGTATCAAATCTAATTGTATACCCGAATGACGGGTATAGGATTGGAATTGGAACGACTTAACACTATTTTTTAGTATCAAATCTAACTCCATCTCCTAATTATATGTCATGTCTGTTTGTTTGCATGGATCCATGCAAACAGGCAGAATGACGGGTATACAATTGAAATTGGAACGGTTTACCACTATTTGTTTCGCTATTATCAAATCTAATTCCACATAGTAATTGAACTACTAACTTCTAGAAAGGAAAAACTGATTCTTTATTTCTCTTTCAATGTTGTGTTAGCCCGGACCAAGAGATCATCCAATCCAATGTTTCATCAGAAGAGACAGGGGAACCTCAA
>JAULKM010101851.1:0-10026 GCA_032355605.1 Rubia tinctorum | reverse complement strand
ACCCTGTGATAATTGAAGTGCAAATATAACCTTAGATAGTTAGTTTATGGGTAAATATAACCTTTTTCTGACAGTTTGAGGCCGTATTATAATGAAAATACTATTTTACCCCTCTATAAAAAAATTAAAATACAAAAACTTTGAAATTACCTTCATACCCCTGAAACCCTAATCTCCTCATCTTCATTATTCTCTTCTTCCATTACTCAAATCTTCAGCTTCTTTTTTGTGAGCCGCCCCGCCAAAATTTGGCAAGATCTTGTCGACGACGGATACGAGTCGGCGTGCGCTGGTGGTGGTGGAAAAATCGAGCAGGGCTTCGAACTCGAAGATGGCGTCGAGGAAGGCTGACGGCAGAAGAGTCGCATCGGCGTCAGAGTCAAGATGATGGTGGAGGAGAGTGGCGGTTTGGGCGCGTAATTCAACCGGCGGCAAGATCTCGTCGAGAACAGATCCGGTTTAGTCTGACATCGGAGTCAAGAATCGCATCAGCAACGGAAGAGTCGGGCAGCAGAGCTCCACCAGATCTTGAATCGCCGTGGCGTTTTGGAGTTGGGGGAAGATGGAAATGGTGATATTGTGGAGCAGATGGGTTGGATTTTTTTGGGAGAGGGGGCGGAGTGGTGGCGGGGTTGGCTGGTGGTTGTGGCGGGGGTGGAAGGTGGTGGTGGGGTAACTAGGCAGTGGTGGTGGAGGTTGAAAGGGGGTGGCGGGAGTGGAAGATGGAGGGCTGGCTGGGCAGTGGTGGCGGGATGGCCGGTGATGGTTGTTGGTGGTGGTGACGGGGGTGGAAGGTGGTGGAAGGTGGTGGAGGGGCGTGACTGGCTGGGTGGTGGTTGTTGTGGGCCGACGACAAGTCGGTGGTGGAGGAGGTGGCAGCAGAGGTGGTGGAGGTATAGGACCTTTTTATCTTTTAAATTTTAGTATTAAGTTGAAAAGATATTTTGGTCACTTCTTGTCGGTCAATGGTCGAAAATGACCTGTTAATGCAAGAATACAGTGTTGAGGGTTATATTTGAGATTTTGGATTTGTCCCAAATTCTAATTTCATCACTGGGGTTTCGAATGGTTCCATTTCCTGGTCCCCAATTTTCCCAACATTCTTTGGACATGGTAGGTGGCGAGCATTGGATACACAGAGGCGGTGGAGTGGCTTCGGGCGTGCGGTGGCTGGTGGCGCAATGGAGTAGCTTCCGGCGTGCGGTGGCAGCGGTGCGGCCTGCGGCGGAAGACTTCAGCGGCATTGCAGTGGTTTCTGGCGTGGTTTGGTCAGTAACCTATCTTTTATCTTTTACAAGTTCTTTAATTTTTATCTTCGATTAGTATAAGAACAGGGAAAAAAACATGATTTGGACTTTAGAGTTAAAAATGCCATCCCTCCAAAATCTGCCACTGCTTGTTGATCACCTCAACAATGAACATGGAGTATTCTATTCAGTAGGTGGCTGACCCAAAATTATAATATATCTTCGACTCCATGAAAGTATCTTGTGCAATTTCTTTATCTCAACCTCATTATCAAGTACGTATTAGGGATAACATAGTAGTAAGGTCAACCAATTCTGCATCTGATCAATCTGAGGCCATTTCCTGGACATTGTTAGTATCTGATTCTGCGCACAGAAACGGGAGCTGTGAATCATGGAGTACTCGGAAAATGATCTTTTTCTCTGCTGTGTTGATCCCGCGCTTGAAGTATTGGAGAAGCCTTTGTATTTGGATACTCCACGCTATTACACGAGCTCCATCAGGACTCTGTATCGGGATATGAGTTTTTTCAAAATTTTCTTCTGGGGGTTCGCTCATGGTGATGTGAATGTTTGGTGTTTGCCCCCTGAATCGCTACTCGAAAAGCTCTTATGTGGGTTGCCTTATCTGGAGCAATCTTCAAGAGATGATCGGCGTGCTTTGATTGACATCTGTCGTGTGTTCATGAAGCAAGCAGATCGTTTAAAATTCGAATTTGATTGTACAGATGCTGGAGAACGGATCTTGTTTTGGCTGGACAGCACAATTTCGATGTATAAGGCAAAAGGCAAAAGAAGTTTGCCTTCTTTTGTTGAGGAATTTATGGTGAGATAAAGATTTTATTGTGTTCATTTCTTCGCTCTCATTTTAACTTTAGCTATTATCTTGTTTAACTCGCCAAACATCCCCCCTACAGGAATGCTTCTGCTTCTGGCTTGTTTCCTGGATGTGAATGGAGCACTGCCACTTTCATCGATTTGATGCTGGAAAATATTCGGGCTCTTGACTCGAAGATGGGTATCAATGCACCAGTGAAGCAGCAGTTTTCTTTCATTGAGAGGAAACTAAATGTGTTTGGAAAGTTTGCTTCTGTCACTAAACTGATGTTACCAAGTGCAGCCATGGCGGCTTCTGAATGCATTTCTCAGACACAAACTTGGGCTTACCACATGTTGTGTCTCGTGTGCTTTTATTGGATTGATGATGGAATCGACGAGAGCACCACGGGGACGATGCTTCCTGATTTGATGCCCAAATACATGCCTCGCATCCCATGGGTGATTGCAATGTACCTCACCGTGCTCAGTTCGCTGTCACGGCTTGCCTTTGGCAATTGCTCTTATTGGTTCTCTCATTGAAAGTACAGCACGAGTGTCATGGGAAGAAGTGGCAGAAAATTTGAAATCACACCTTGCTAGTAAAGGCCCTGAAGGGTGCTCGGACATAATAGAGCTGAGTTTCGAATATTTACCAGAGCATCTGAAGCCGTGTTTTCTTTCTCGTGGAGCTTTCCCAAGGGGGGAAAACATCCGTCCCAAAGATTTGAAACACTTTTGGGTTGCTGAAGGTTTTGTGGAGGAAGATTTGGCAAAGTGTTTGAATGATCTGGTTGCTCACAGTCCAGTTGTTGTGACAGAAATTCTACCGGTGGGATAAAGAAATGCAATGTTCATGATCTTTTATACGACTTGTGCTTAGGAAAAGCTGCGCAAGATAATTTCTCGCATTTGGCTGGTGAGAAAATTGTTTATGGTATAGAAAAAAGGTATGCCTTCCTCCATCGACTTCGCGTTAGCAAAAGTCATCTTGAGCCCCTACCACAATCCTCTAGTACCATGAAGGAGTAACCGACAAGTCAGATTCACTATCTATCGTTTGATCATGATTTTCATGAGCATATTTCCTTGCTTAAGTTCCTGAGCCGCTTTAAAGTTCTTACAATGTTGGATTTGAAGCATGTTTTTTTCTCTGTGTTCCCTGATGTGATATTGAGCAACATTCAGCTGAGATACTTGTCCTTAAGCGGCACATCATATATTCCAGCATCGATAGTTCTTTTGTGGAACTTGGAAACTCTCATTGTTGTGGATGGTTATTGTTTTGATCGGTTAACCAGTGCATTGTGGGAGATAGAAAGTTTAAAGCATGTTGAAATCAGCCAATTTCGTCTTAGTGTTTGGCCACACGAATCCTCGATCTCCATGGCAGCCGCGAGTAATCTCGAGGTTCTATGTGGAATATTGATTTTGAATGATGTCAGAACACGGGAGTTTTTAAGGAGATTATCGAAGCTTAAGACGTTGAAATGTGACTGTGATCATCCCGGCATGTTATCCACAGTTGGATCTTTGAAGGAACTCGAGTCCTTGATTCTCTCTAGTCGCTACTACCCTTCCTACCAACAAGTGCCCGTGTTCGAATTTCTCAGTAATCTCAAGAAGTGAGTTTATAAGAGCTAAGGTTACCATGGATTTCTACGGTTTCAATCGGATTGTTGCCTAATCTTGAAGTTCTCAAGTTACATACTTCTGCTTTTGTAGGTTCCATCTGGTTTTTTCTGGATGGACACTTCTCAAAACTCAGATATCTGAAATTAGACGACATGGATGTTGAACGAATAGATGGCTCTAACTGCGACGATCCATTTCCTTGTCTCGAGAAGCTTCTTCTGACATATTATAGGAACCTTGAGAAGATCCCTTTAACCTTTGCAAGTATTGATACCTTGGACACCATCGATATAACTGGATCTCTGAAAGTCTCGCGCTCAGTAAGGAGATTTGTGGCAAAAAAACAAGACTATGGCAACGACCATTTTCGAGTATTTGGGCTTATAGATATGAATCCCACGACTCGAGCAATTTTTGCTTGGCTGTCAGGCTATGATCCTTATGACACTGATGATGAGGGACAGCAAAGGAGACGATGAAGAATAGAAGAATGTAAGTTTGTGCTCTATAATCATTAACTTACCATTTTCTGATAAACATAAGTATGGTCTTTTTATGGAGCTAACTGATTCATAGGATTTATCAGTGTCAATATGAACTGCGATTACTAAGCTCTTACTCTCGAAATCGCCATCATGGCATGTGTTGATGCATTGTTATCCCCTTTTCAGATGGATCTCCTACACTTTCAAGTCCAATTGCTATGAATTCGAATCACTTTTCTGCGTAAAATCCGGCATTATGAAAGATACAGATCAGAGGGTGCTGATTTTTAAATACTAGTCCCGAGGATGCTGCAAATTTGATGTGTGAAGGTAACTGTATTGTGACTTTTCATCTATTCAAATAAATGGTCGGAGTTGTCACAACTTTAACTGGAAGGAAAAGATTTTGTGCAGTTTTAACTGAGACAGAAAGAGTATTGATAACTTGATATTGTGTAGTTTTAGCCATTTATTCTGACATTCAACCTTCTCAACCAAATGGAATGCAAAGCCATGTGAAAAACATCAAATCTTTTCGGCGGATCATTGATCAGAAAATGCCTCTGCACCTGCTTCACTCCCTCCACCATCCTCCGATACCGATCTTCCGAAACTCCAAGCAAAACACTCTTCAATTTCGGCAGTTCCTCAACCGAAACTGCAATCGAGAACGAGCTCCAGTTCAGAACATCACTGAAAGGAAGAACATAGTGCTGCGAGATCAACACCGGGATGCATTCTGCATAGATGGCCTCCACGATCCTTGGACTCGCGACTTCGTGCCCACTCGGGCACAGGCAAAACCTGCTCTTCTTCATCATTTCGCGGTATGACACGTTTGCTGGCAAGTACTCGTAAACTTCTATGTCGTCGTCCTTGCCCTTCCAATGGTGGAAGAGGGACGGCCTTATTCGGCCATGTAACCCGCCTGCGAAGAAAGCTAGGATGGTTCGGTTGGAGAGTGGATATCCTCCGGTGAGACCGGAGAGGTTTGCCGTTCGGAGGTTGATTTCAGGGATAGAAACGTCTTTTCTTGGATTGAAGAATTCTGAGGTGTTTGCATTGCATAGAGCTCGAATTGAAGTGAAGTATAACTGATGCACGTACCATGTTGCACGAGGCCCCTACACAAATTCCTACAAAGTATCAGTTCAGACCAAAAACATGCTAATATTCTTGGAATTTAAGGCATAAAAATAAAGTATGGTATAACAATCCATGTAAATGGTATCCTGGCGTATAGTACACGCCTTACCTCAGTACCTCAGTGTAATTTAGGCTCTTGATGCTTAAAGGGCTCTATGTTTACGTCATATTTGGCACAATGAAAAGGGAAGTGTTTGATATAGTTGTGCTTCTAACCAGGGTTGGAGGCAGGAAGTATATATGGTCGGGTTGAAAGAAAATTTTAAAATATTTTTTTCAAATTTTTTCAGAGGAGGCTACCCTTAATAATTTCCACTAATTTTCATTCTGGCGGCCTGGAGTCCCTCCATCCCCCCTTTTGGCTCCGCCACTGCTTATAAGTAAAGCTTACGTAGGGTGTGTCTGATACAATTTTGCTTATAAGCAAAACTTGCTAAAGGTGTATTTGGCGGATATGTGCTTATAAGCAGGAGATATCAGCTTTTACTTTTCTTCCAAAAATAGTTTATACTTTTAAAATAAGTTTTCCCCAAAAATAACTCCCAATTTTAAGATAAACCGTTGCTTAGAACTATACCAAACAATTTGCTTAGCTTGTTAGCAAAACTGATTATAATCCCTGCCAAACACACCCTTGTAATAAGTTTTTCCCTTAAAATAAGTTTATGCCCGCTATATAGCACTTTACCAAACAAAAAGTGCATTTTACCAAACAGATAAAAATGCTTAGTTTATAAGTAAAACAACTCATAAATCCCGTCAAACACACTATAAGACCCAATTCTACAGAACTTATCTACATTTTAGTTCAATTAAATTCACTTCAGATTTGGAGAACCCTGCTTAACTGATAAACATCTAGCTTGAACACAGTGGCGGATCTACAAGGGGGTTCTAGCCCCCGCCAAAATGAAAATTACGGGGAATTTGGATAGTAATTTTTTTTCAAAAATAATTATCAACCCCTTCCAATAATGGAAAAAATTAGGTTTTTTTTACTGATAGATCAGTCCCCGTCATATATGTATCCTGTCTCCGCCCCTAGTTGAAGAAAAAGAACAAGTACCTACCCAATCATGGCAGGAAAGCATGAAGTGATCAGCTCCGAGGCTTCGATTCCAGTAGGGATATCTGGTGGAAATGAGGCGAACATAATCGCCGATTACACGTTCCAGAACAGCCTTATCTCTGCTGACGGGGTGAAAAAGGTACTGGAGAATCATGACGACGCTGAAAGGCAGGAAATAGACATGAGCTTCTTCAGGATTTCTGGTTCGAAACCCTAGATTCTTTTCAATGGAGCTTAATAAGATGCCCTCCAATGAGTATATGTTGCTCAATGGTCCGGTGTGAAACAATGGAGGCTCCCCCTCTTCATATATGTATATTTTGAACAATCTTTCCATCAACAAGTAACTCCTGCATGCATGTCAACAAATTGTTTAAGTTTTCTAAATTCCTATTGGCATTGGCAGGATCAGGACAAATTTTGAGGGGGTTGAACAATACATACATTTTAAGTATGGATAAATTTCCTTCCTGGACGGAACCATTTTCAATTTTAATGAGTTGGGGCGGACAAAGACATGAAGAGTATTACTCCCTTAGTTCACCATAGTTTACCCGGCTGCCTGCCGCCTCTATCCAACAAAAAATACGCATTTGCATTTGGTCTCACGCTATGCAAGCATGTCAAGGAATAATTGCGAAAAAATAGAGATATTTTGGGAAAGTCGTAGGCTCAATCTAAAAGTTGTTAAAGTTAAGAGAGGACATTGTGGGAATTTAACAACACATTCTTTGCTATTTTAAGTAGTTTTCAAAACATGCCAATTTTGTTGAGAAGAACGGAAAAACAAATTGTACCATTTTGATGGGATAGAGGGAGATGAGAAAACAATCATGTCATTGATTGATACTATGTAGAGATGACATACAGAGTAATGATTTCATATACTGAGGTATAGGTTAGTTATCCACCAATGTGAGATTTTAACACATCCAGTAATGTGTAACGGTATTATTAATCGTTCAAACATGTATGCTGGCCAAACAGTGAAAATATATACTAGGCTAACTTTGGATTTTGATACAACTTCTTTCATAAAATCAATTAGTACAATGCAAAGATAACTGATAATCATATTCAAATCATATCGTACTCATATCTCTTCAATCTAACACTTAGTTCAGGTTCAGACAATCCAACTACACCATGTTTCTATCACTAATTGTTGTTTGTAAAATGTACCCCTTCTCTATCAAATTAAACTGCACACTTATTACTATTTGACAGTCAACACTATTAAATTTTGACTACATATTTGAATAAATATATAAACAATAGCATTGTAGTATGTGATATTATTCGATTTGTCGTAGTAAGTAGTTTTTAAATATCATTTTTTATTTGTCGTTATTATACATAGTTAAACATATCAACGGTTAAACATGTTTTTTGAATACCGTAAAAAAAATCCTGTGAAATTTAGTCGGGGACGGAGGGAGTATTAAAATTGCAATTCTTTCTCTGATTCAAAGGGAGAATTATTTATCCAATTCTTGATGAACACAAAAAACATGATTACCACTTTAAGTACCAATTCAAAGAGAGCAACTCATGAAGTTAAACTGATCCTCACATGCAAAACTTGTAAGAACATACATGAATCGATTCAAGTTTATTGAGATCATGGTAGTTACTACTGGTTCTGAGTGTTTTTATGAGGTTTAGTGCTATAATTAGAGCATGATGTTCGTATATAATCTTTCCTAAAACTCACTAAATTTTAAGGTCAAAAATTTAATTCAGTTCAATTCAGTTCGAATCAGTAAACCAACATTAAACATTCATGCAGAAATGCAGAAAATTGATCCATACCTATGAAACATTTGGGGATTTCTGTAAATTTCTCCACGAGGAATGTAATCTGAATCATCTTCAAGAGTCCCCTGTTTCTGTCCCCTGATCAAAGCCCTTGCGCTAGCAAGATCATCTTCAATTTTCTCCATTTTTTCATCCCTCTTTTCCCCCATTCTCCTCAAGCTTTCAGCTTCCAAATCTCTGTTCAGACCATCCACAATCCTCTGCTTTTTGGCATTCTATGTAGCAACAAAAAAAAAATCAGAAACATTTTATTTATCGTATATGCATGAAACATGAAATCTGATCATATGATTATTACATCGAATCTGGGATACAGAGCTGTTTTAGGATCTGGGTTTGAAGAACCATTTGAACTGAATGTTGCATCGAGCGATGAAAGATTCCCAAGCTTTGAGGATCTTGTGAGTACTGAAGGTATGCTTCTGTCACCATTTGTTCCAAGTGTCACAAAAAGTGTTGCTGAAAGTGTTGCTAAAGCAAATAAGGGAATTGATGAATTTGTTCTGCAAAACAGCTTCATGTATAAAATTTGATATGTTTTCGGCTGGCTGCAGTTGAATAGGAATGTGAGAAATTTCAGGATCGAAGAAAAGGTCAAGATTCAACTACGAAGATGAATGCAATCACATCTGCCATTAGTGAGCCATTATGACTCTAATTCATCAACCACATGATTGACCTTCCTTGTTCACTCCGACAACGACATCGTAACGAAAATCACTGGTAATGACCAAGTACAGTTGTAACAGTTACACAAATACCCAAAATATGGTGACTCCACCCTTCAATGAGAGTCCACCGTCATATAAATTATACTCCCTCTCCCTCCGTCCCAAACTTAGCTTCATAGAATCTTTTTCACAATTTTTAGAAAACATGTTTGACCGTTAATAAGTTTAATTACGTGGAAAATAAAAAACTGATATTTAGAAACTATTTACTACGACCAATTTAACAATATCACATACGATAATATTATTGTTTATATATCTATTCAAATATGTGGTAAAAATTTGACTGCCAAATAGTAAGTGTGCAGTTTAGTCTGAGTATGACGTCCTATCCCACTCGTCCATCCTAAAGTCGTGATTCTACATATCAAACTTAATGTTGGGAATCTCTTCAAATTCCAAAAAAATTAATTAATAAGAGTTGAGGAGTTTTCATTCATGAATGGGCAGCTCAGGGGATGAATCATTAATCAAGAATCCCAGAAGTTAGATACAGCTGCACTTGAACTCTGATCAACAGAGGGAGAGTTAGAGTATTACAGTGTGAGTTTTGTAGACATCTGTACAGGTTTTAAAAATCACCACTCTTCTGTATTTGTAATCTGGATCGGGTGGTTCTACGTGACGTAAATCCCAACACTTAATCCCATCATCAAATTTAAGGGTGAGATTGAGCGTCTATAAGAGCCGTACAAGGAAACCTAACAAACATTTTCAACAACACTCATTACATCATAACCAAACAAACTACAAGCTAGTCCACCTCAGTACTAGCAGACCCACTAGCACTGCCGGTGGGCAGATCATTATAGCAACTCCAATAGAAACGCAACCTTCGCGTTTTAGAGGAAACGATAATTTTTTTTAGCGTTTCGACTCTCCAATGGAACGGTATATATACCGTCTTGGCCTTGCGTTGCTACAGTGATGCGTTATATTTGGCGTGGACTGTACAACGGCAAACTCTTTTTGTGTGTTGGTTTTTGTTTTTCCTTCCGTTTTTCCTTTTCTTGTCTTTCTTTTATCCTTTTCTTATTTTTTCCCATTAGTTTTAACTAATATTTTATATACTCTTTTCA
>JAULKM010101850.1:0-10027 GCA_032355605.1 Rubia tinctorum | reverse complement strand
AGAAACAAATAGACCCCTAATTAATCAATGCACAGCAATAATCAATAAATGTCTCACCTCAGAGTCGATTCTCCCATACCGCGCAACCGACAGCAATCTCCTCCGCCTGGAAGTCGCCTCTGAGTTTGCCGCCCTCCTCGGGAGCCATGTGAAATTACCGTCTTCTCCTCACCAGATTCATGGAGATGTCTGGACACCGACCTGCCATGCCTGATAGACTACGCCGTTTCACTCGCCCAACGCCCAATTTCAGAGTCCCGCTTCACCGACCGCGCTTCTCACATTGCTCATCCACCTCTCGTGTATCGCTCATCGCCGAAGAAGGAGAAGCCCACGGTGCCACCTACTGGTTGGCGAACCACGGGCGGAGAAGTCCTCCGTCGCCAATGAAATCACCGATGGAATTCGATGGCTGGACGGTGATGGAAAAGGGGGAATCACAGAGAAAGAAAAAAAAGGATGACTGAAGGAGGAAAAAAAGAAAAAGGGGGAATTTCGTTCGACGAAACTCCACTGTATAAAGGGGGATTCTCGCTTTTCTATATGAAAAAAACTATAATAGGGGAATTTTAAAAGTTGGTTGACGAAGGACTTGTTTGTAAATAAAATTAACTTGCTGAATTTGGCTTTATTCTTCCAGGCCTGTGTTTGTAAATACTGAATTCTCCAGGGATGTTTTATTGTACCAGAGGTTTATGTGGTTGTTATTGTTTTGCCGTCTGGGATCTGTCAGGCTCTAATCAAGTCGTTGTCTGTCTCCTAAAATTAAGGAATTTGGCAGCCTCTGCCATATCTGACAAATTTGGCAGCTTCAATCATTCAGCTCCACCTCTTCTCTTCTTCTGATGCTTTTCATATTTTTTTCGTCGAATTCGAATATTGTTTTGGCCAATTTGATCAGGGAATCTGGTTTTCCCTTTCCATCATGGTGAGCATTTGGGTTAAATTTGTGTCCTCAACTTCCGTTTCTCCCGCTTTGAATTATGCTGATTCTCATTGGTCCCGTCCACCTGATGTTTTCACAGTAAATGGATCGAGCCACTAAAAGGAGGAAGCCTTATGCTGAAATTCCCACCGAGGAAAAGGCGAGGATGCTCGCTAAACGGAGCCTTGTTTATCATCGGAGATGCTGCGAAGAATCAGGTCGCCATGAACCCTACCAACACCGTATTTGGTAAGCAGATACTCTTAGCTTCCTTTTTGTTTTGAGTGAATGTGAATTATACATGCGGATAGGATCTATTGATGTTTTTGGTTAATGCTTGCAGCTCATGTGCTAGAATTAGTTTTGTTTTTGGGTTGTAGTGTTTAAGGAAATTGATTGAAGTTAATGGAAGGGAGGAGAGAAATTGGGGAGGGGGACGAAGCTACTCATGAAACTAGAGCTCAATGTTCCGATGAGCTTACCTTTTGTTCTGCTCTGTGTTTGCTTTTATGCCTCAAAGATGACTGGGAATTATGTTTGCTGGAACCCCAAAATCATGATACTAGGGTTTCAAGGAACTTCTCTTACAACTTATCGATACCTAACTAGGGCGTTCGCATTGTATCATGTCACTGTTACTATTTCATTGCGCTTGCATATTTTCCCGTGTAATCATGAAACACACTGTAAGACAGATTTTGCAAACTGTGATACCTAACAGGCGAACTGCAGAAATTGTGTTGGGATATTTCCGAAGTTCGATTTAGGTTCAAACAATATGTTTGCTCTAAATTACCGTACATTATGGAAGAAGATAATGTGTTTTGTATTGTGTGTACTGAAAGAAAAGAAAATGGTAACATTAAACCTTTTCTCCCTTGCTTTCTCAGTTTCCAAGAATGGATGTTGATCCTAAATCTTCAGATGATCCTGCAGCATCGATTCAAGTGGACTCCAAGGTAAATTCATCAACTTACATGTGCACACACAAGAATACTAATCTGTATTTTTGCTTCCTCCTGATTTAATTGTGCTTGATTATGTTAGACGGGGGGAAATTCAATTTCTCAGAGAAGCTGAAAATTGCAGAGTCATCCTCTGCCTTCAGGCGAAAGCCCGTTATTGTTATTTTTGTTGGAATGGCAGGTATATGCAGTTACAAGTAGATATGTATGATTTCATGTTCCATTGTAGCATACATATATCATCTTCACTCTATTCCAAGAGAAACAGTGAAACGATTGGGGATACTATTTGTTGATGAAATTTTGAAATTGTTTTAGGGAGTGGGAAGACTACGTTCATGCATCATTTAGTGACCCACACAATGGCATCTAACATACGAGCCTATGTGATAAATCTGGACCCTGCAGTGATGACTTTACCTTATCCTGCAAATATTGACATAAGAGACACAGTTCAGTATAAGGAAGTGATGAAGGAGTGCAATCTTGGACCAAATGGTGGAATTTTGACCTCACTTAACATGTTCTCTACAAAGTTTGATGAGGTAAGGCTTATTAGTTGGACTTCTCTTGTTTTCCTTGCTTTCCCCCATGTATTGATGTCAATGATTGTATTCTTACCTACAGCCTCTCCTGCTACTTAGTTATATCAGAATTTCAGTCAATCACAAATTGTTGTAGACTAGACTTTGTGATTCCTGAATGATTACTCAAAAGATTCACAAAATAATTAGTAAGGCATTGGGGTATGATTGTTTGTCAGATATTAGCTCGGCTGATAAGTTAATATCACTTTATTCTGTAATGTTTAAGTAACTTCAGGCTTCAAGACCAGATTATCAAGTGTCACATATGTCGGATTTCGAAAGGTGTGATTACAAATATGGAATTTGTATTATTTTGGAGAAATCTAATATGATTGGTGCTAGGGTATTCGTATTTGTTGAATATGCTAATTCTGGGAATAAACCCCTATGAATCATCTGAATTAAAGTTACTTTTGTAAATTAGATGAGTGCAGATAGATTAATTGTTGTTTGTAGCACGTGAGAGAGAGTAAGATGTAGAGTCAGCCATTAATTCTTCAAGGAGGCCATAAGTTTCTGCAAGGGTGCCTTAAGTTTCTCAACCTTGTTGGGAGTTTCAGTATTATGGAATAATTATTCCTTCTTTCGAAATGGATCTAATAGACTTGTAGAGTGTTGATGCAGTATAGTTTTATGGGTAATAGGACTTCAGTAGTTATCCAACCAGTTATATCAGGGTCCTAATTCATTCTACTATTGCAACTATAAATTCGTTGGGTTACACTTGCTGTTTGTATATTATGGAACAGGAGTACCACAAATCAATTTGTTAAAGTCTTGGAAGAATTTTGTATCCATGACTTGGAACTGAACTGTTCTAAATAAACTTGTCTAACTAAAATTGAGTTTATGATTGACTCTCTTCATTCTTTCAGTATATTGTGTCAGAAGTGAATAAAAGGCTGGCATAACCATGGCTGGCAAGAAGCCCTTTTCCGTAGCATAATTTTGATAGCTGGTTAATTAAATTTGTTGCCTGGCTTGTTTTTGAGGCAGTGTCAAACAGTTCTTTGGTGAGAGGAGATTGTCCTTACCCTCATTACCATACTCTTGTAGGAACATCTCAGTTTGTGTGCTGATTTCTTTCTGAATCTCTGATTGGTCTTTCTTCATTTTCTCCTGGAACACATAGGATCTTAAATGACTTAACTGCTTTTGCTTAGGATCTTGCACTTATCAAAAAGGATTCTCATACCATTGTCAAGACATTAATTTTGACGATTAAAGGTGGTTTGGAGAATAATGCCCTGATTGTTAGCTCTCTCTCCGTTCATTATATGAAGTTCATTTACTCTACCATGCTTGTTTGTTCTTTCCGTTCATGTTCACTTATCATGTCAGCTTTATTTGCATGAGATCAAGGCTTAATAAATACTGCTTCAGGTTGTAGTAATGGTTGAGAAATGGGCAAATTAGCTGGACTATGTTCTGGTTGACACTCCTGGTCAAATTGAGATTTTTACCTGGTCTGCCTCCAGAGCAATCATTACCGAAGCCTTTGCATCAACCTTCCCTACCGTTATTGCCTATGTTGTTGATACACCATGCTCGACCAGTCCAGCTAGCTTTATGAGCAACATGTTATATGCTTGTAGTATTCTCTACAAGACCCGCCTACCACTTACACTGGCATTTAACAAGACGGATGTATCCCAACATCAATTTGCTTTGAAGGTATGAACATATGATCCACCTGTTTACTGATATACTTCAGTTCGTAGTATCTTGGACATGTGTAATCTCCTCTCAGTTAATGTTCATATTTTACAGGGCTTTCCAGATAATAACTTTCTTGTGATTAGCTTATTCTGATCTGCATCCCTGTTCTATTTCCATACTGCAGCTGGCATTATACTCCATTCACATGTGGTCATTAACAGTACTGGAAAATGTGAATTCCCTTATTGAAAGATCCGCTGCACTAGAGTATCTGCAGGTGCCACTTCTTTTTTATATATTTGTTTTGATTATTTTTATCTGCGAGAATGGTACTTTTTGAGTGGTTACTAGGTTTTGTCCACAGATATTTCATCTCTATTATGACAATAACGAGTTACCTGCAGTTTTTTTCTTTTCAATTTTGTTTGAAGTTCTTATCGATGGTCCTTGACGTTTTGACCATGGTTTTTAATTGGTCTATATCTAATGTTTTAGTGCAGCCAATTTTGTTTTCTCGGGAAGTAAAGACACATGTCTGAATAAAAATGTAGTGTCTCATGAAGTAGGCGTCTGTATCATTATTTTGAACCAGATATGCCATAGGATTGCTTTAAAAGCAATTTATATTTATATATATTATGTATGATTATTATTGAGAATTTAGGATAAAATGCATGTTGTGGATGAGAAACAATCTTCTATCTGTGTGCCATCATTTAACATTATTATCTTATTCCCACATTTTATTGCTATACTTTGCATATTATTTAATATGATTTATTCTCTTATGAGCTGAAGATTTTTGGGATTTTGGCTAACTCGCCTGAATCCATGCAGCTCATTGGAAACTTTTGAGAAAGTAACGGTTTCAACAGTGGTTGTGGTGCTGGTGACAGTGGTGAGTACCTTTCACGTTCTTGTTGCAATTTGAAGTATAATCTCTTTGCGTTTGTTTTTCTCCATACCTGTACAACTAGGAATCTAATATTGACCGACTTCCAGGAATTAAATGGAATCTGCAAGATATTGTAATTGCATTGTATCAGGTTATTAGAAAAACCAAATCATGCATGAGGAATCAGACAATGCAATAATCAGGTGTATTAGAAATTGTAAATTTTTTTAATCAACTCAATGAATTAGGTCTATAATTTTGAGTGCTGCAAAAGAAATTTATCCCCGCCTCAGTTTTCATTGTCCATTTTATCAGGTTATAGCTAAACTTGAAGGTCCAAAACTGAGCCAGTACTGTGCATTACCACTATTGCATGTTACTTCCATTAAACATATTCTCTGCATTTATTTTATGCTCTTCCATAACTATAAGTCTATAAGTCAGTCATGGACTTTCTCTATGTAGGATCACGTGAAATGAGCAAAAAGTAACTAAATCTTGAATGAACTGGGTTATTGGGGTCCTGACTATGGGCAGTCCCTTTTACATCTTCCTAACTTAAGATTGAATTTCGTCCTTTGGAAATTTAACTTGTCTGCACGAAATTATATTCAAGAATGTGTTACTGCGTGTGCATGTATTCAAGAATTTGTTCATGGCTATGCATCTACAAAAACACTTATAGATACTCCTTATGCACTCCATTTTTCTTATGTTATACTTATATGTCTTATGGTGCACTTTTATTGCAGATTTTCTCTCTGCAAGAAAAGATTGAGAACACAAACTATCAATATTGGACTCAATGTGCTGAGGAGGTTAGTTTACCATTAGAATAGCGTATTGATGCATGGGGTCATATGATGTCTGAAATTCTATGTTGCACAAGCAGTAACTGTATCACATATGGAAAGTGAGATTGTACGAGTCCATTGTGGGTGATTTCTTTCAGCTATAAATTATTATCACCTCCCTAAACTAGCTCATTCTTGGCCTTGCTTCCATTTATTCAACTTGTATTGGAGATTGAGTTCATCTCTAAACATTTACTTGAAAAGATATTTAGCCTTATCTCTGTTTTGAGTTAATAAGCATAGATTGAGGTTGAGCTTTGGGAGAAATTATGAGTGAGTTAAAACCGCTTTGTAATGGTTCATAATCTGGGTACATTTTGACAACTGTAGTTTAATATTGACTTAGTGTACTGAGTGAGCGCAATGAGAGAACAAAAGAAAGATTCCTTTCAATGAGGATATGAGGGGGTTGATTAGTGGAAATACTTTCCATGCTTCATGTATGAAGGGATCAAGATCATTTTGGTTTCAAACAAGCCCATCGAGGCCACCGTTCCAAGTAGTTCCGCATCTATTTAAGCAAACACAAACCTTTTATCCATGGTTCGATTCAACGAAGAGATGAGAAGGTCCGAGGTGGTTTTTATGCTCCTTGGAAAGGAAGTTTCTGAAGCGAGTCCCATCCCTGACATGATCGCTCCATTACTAGCCGAGTTCGAGGATGTATTCCCCTACGAGTTGCCTGATACTCTACCTCCTATCTGTGATATTCAACATCGCATTGACTTGGAACCAGGGGCAACCTTACCACACCGACCACACTACCGAATGAGTCTAAGCGAACATGAGGAGCTCCGAAGGCAAGTTGAAGAGCTTCTCGCGAAGGGGCACATTCGAGAAAGCATGAGCCAAGTGGCGGTACCGGCCTTGTTTACACCATAGAAACATGATTCTTGGCGTATGTGTGTCGATAACCGAGCAATCAACAAGATCACAGTCAGGTACCGTTTTCCCATTCCACGCTTTGATGACATACTTGACCAGATTAGCGGCACAACAATCTTCTCACGCTTAGATTTGAAGAGCGGGTATTATCAAATCCGCATGCGCCCCGGGGATGAGTGGAAATCACCGTTCAAGACGCGAGAGGGGCTATACGAGTGGATGGTAATGCCTTTTGGGTTATCCAACGCCCCAAGCACGTTCATGCGAGTAATGAATCAACTCCTGCAACCGCTCATTGGCCGGTTTATCGTTGTATACTTCGATGATATTTTGATCTACATTGCCACTCCTGACATACACCTTGAGCACATGCGAGAAGTACTGAGTGTGCTGCGACGAGAGAAGTTTTATGCCGCAGTGAAGAAGTGTGTGTTCATGACAACTACGGTTTTGTTTTTGGGGTATGTTATTTCTGGAGACGGACTACGATTCGACGAGGCGAAAGTTAAGGCAGTTCGGGAGTGGCCTGGGCCAAGTTTGATCACCAAAATATGGAGTTTCCACGGCCTCACATCCTTTTATAGACGTTTCATTCCTCACTTCAGCGGGATCATGACCCCAATCATAGATTGTATGAGAGGCACCAAGTTTGATTGGACAAGGGACGTCGAAACAGCATTTAATCTGACAAAGAGCGACTCTCCACTGCCCCCATTTTGGTCTTGCCAAATTTCTCACTCCCTTTCGAGTTACATACGGACGTTTCGAAAACAGGTATCAGAGTCGTTCTTAGCCAGCAAAGGAGACCTGTGGCGTACCAGATTTGGGCATCAAATTCAAGCTCTTCAAGAACAAGAAATTGGAGAGAAAATTCGAATGTTTATTTCATCAAAAACTGCCCACAAATCCAACAAACAAAGCTTTTAAATGGTTCCGCCTACAAACCCTAAGGCAAAAGGCCCAAAACTACAAAAAGGAAACCCATGCAAAAAAAGAAACAAATCCCATGCAAAACAAGGGAAACAAACCATGCTGAATTTTTCCAAAAACATGCATGCGAACTAAAAATAAAACACGGCTAAAATCTTCATGCAAAAGGAATAAAACAATCACTTTCCATGCATGCAAACTTTCCATGCTGCAAACTTTCCATGCTGCTCGAACTCGCTTCTCCTTCGTCTTCAACGTTTTAGCGCCTTTCCATTCGCTCCAAAAATGTAACGCTTGTTCGTTTATCGCTCGTTCCGCATCACTATTCATTCTTTCCAAGAACTGACAAAGAAACAAAAACATAAGAAAAAGATACTATTTGGTCTAAAACAGATGTCCATACTGATGGAAAATGGTGCTACTTAGTCTTCTGGGTAGTTGGAAAATGGTGCTACTTAGTCTTCTGAGTACTAGATGGATTTTTATGAAGAAGAGGCTTCTATAGGTGTGTTCGATATGTACGGTCGCAACAACAAGAATATACTATCATAGGCCAAAATTTCAAACATTGACTTGGTTTTTATGAAATGCTGATTTTCCAATCATTACATGTATTGTTGATTGATTCAGTTGCTGTTTCAGTATGCATAGTACGATGGATGGATGTTATATTTTTGAGTTGGTAATTTCTCCGACCTAGATTCCCCCTGCAAGAATAGAGTTTACCACAGGTATTCCAATGGTTTTCGGGGATTTGCAGCTCATTTGACGAAGGAAGAAGCTGAAGTGATTGCACAAAGGCCTGGAATTGTGTCCGTTTTTTCCTGATCGAGTGTTAAAACTACACATGACTCGTTCGTAGATTTCTTGAACCATCAGAGTAGTTTGGAAATGAGCTCGAGTTCGAGTTTATATTCGAATTTCACTTCACTTGGGGAAGATACTATAATCGGCTTCTTGGACACAGGTTAAGATCACCCCATTGCTCTTATTTGCTTTGCACTGTGTGTTTTTTTTTAATAATGTACATTTTCTGTGGGTTTTTTCTTCGTTTATATCATCTTGGACTAATATAAGGTTTAGCCTTTTCTATAAAGCTTTTCTGCATATTTCCCTGGATGAGTCTGCTGAGTGAATCATAGGTTTTTGTCCTACTTTTGTTGGGCTAATACTGTGATGTAATGCTTGTCTGGGCGCACTTTAAATTTCAACCACTAGTTATGCACTTTGTTCTTGTGCTAATTTAGGTTAGTGTTTTTTTGACGACTTTCAAAGAGGGCAGTTTGATTAGTTTAGGTTGGTATTTGTTTGTCCAGTAGCTTAAAGGAAAGAAACATCTGATGTTAATCCATGGAAACAATTGAATAGCTAGTTGTGATTACACTATAATTAGGGCCTATGTTTAATGCTTATTTCGTTGCAGTGCAAGTTTGATGATATGCATGATTTATTCATGTTAATTTTGTTCATGTTTTATTCAGTTATCTAGCAGTAGCAGTCTAGCTATGTGCAAGAGTAATTGCATGATGCTGTAGAGCCTAATGCAGGATTCTTGTTTTGTTGTAGCAGTAGCAGGATTCTGGTTTTGGTAATTAGGTTTCTAGCCATATGCAAGACTATGTAGGAATCATGTTTCTATCAGTAGAAGGTTTCTGTGTAATACAATGATTTGGATCGGATTTGATTGCTTAAACTATGCAATACAATCAATGATTTTTTCTAGCAAGTTTCACTCTGAAGTTGTCGACTCTATTTGGATGCATTAAGGTTAATTAGTTGGGTAAATTCATTCACGGCGTATGTTTTGTCATTGTGAATATGTTTTTACAACGGGATTTGGAGGGAAAATATGGTTATAACATTGTAGAATAGTTTCGTTTTTACAAAGCCAAATGTCGTCGTAAAAACTCATTTACAACTATAAAAATTATAATAGTGTATATTCCCGTTGTGTTTGAGTATTTACAAAGGGATATTACCGTTGTAAATACTTATTCACAGCCGGTAATATTTCCGTTGTAAATGCTCAATTACAACGGGCCCGTTGTAGAACTATTTACAACCAAATCTTTAACAATCTCATACAACGGGAATGTGGCTCGTTGTAAAATCTTTTTTACAATAAAAAAATTTAACTTTTTACGACATTTGTCACTGTAAAAGGGGGATTTTTCTTGTAGTGAACCATACACAGTTAAAAATATTAATCACAAAAATTAGTACTCACTCTGTCCCATCTTAATCTGCACTCTTACTATTTGACAGTCAACACTCTCAAACTTTGACCACATATTTGAATAGATATATAAACAATAATATTATCGTAT
>JAULKM010101849.1:0-10027 GCA_032355605.1 Rubia tinctorum | reverse complement strand
GAATGCATAAGCTCAAAATTGCAAAGAAGGTAAACCCTACTTTGTTCATGCTCTAAGCAAGCAGCTTTGGATAACATAACCTCCAAACTCTGTGTTTTCTACACAAAGATCCATTTATTTAAAAATAAAAATTATGCACTTCATGTTGATTCGAAGCATGCATTGTGAGAATATAGAAGAACTCTTTTGCATAATTTGATGATTAGTCATGTGTATTGAGGTTCTGCAATTTGGACAAACTGCAGTTGGTAATATTCATGTTTATGCTTTGCATGCTACATTTCTTGAAATAGGAGTTACCACTTCCACCAACCAATGGAAAAAATTCCTCTGAATCTGGATCAAAGATTGCAAGAGTTAAAGATAAGCTTACGACTTCCAAGGTTCATGGAACTGATTCCGGTTCAGCTAATGGAGACATGAAAAGATCTCTTCTTAATTTGATTTCCGGCTTTGGTTTTCTTCAATAAGATATATGCAGTTTTAGTGCAATCTCAGTCATTGATCGACTTTCTGAATTAAGTATGCATTTCATGTATGGAACCCATAAAAGACTTGTTTTTTCAGGCAATGGAAACTTCCTTCAGTATCCTTCTCTCGCTTAAACCTTGAAGCATCTCATTATCCTGCAAAACACGATAATGAGTTACATGAAAACACGATGATAGATGGTACGGAACAGTGAAACATTACATGTACAATCTCTTGGGCGCAGAACTTTCCCGATAGAACAGTACCTTGCATTGAAGCTAGATACTTATATTTTGTGTAGTCACCGGCTAAGTAGAATCCCTTTACCGGAGACCTTTGCCGGGGCCAATAGGGTTCTATGCCCGGGACTGTCTTGTAAAAAGACCTAGAACCAGAAAGAGCGCTTCGTTTCACTGCTTGAACGAACTGATAGCACGAGCATTATTGAAGTCCTTACCTTAGGGTTTTCACGACATGGTACTTCAATATTTTTGCATTGCTCTGATCACCAGCAATTTCATTGGGAAATAGCTTGGCGAGCTCCTTCATTTTGGTATCTATAATTTCTTCATCGCTGCAAGAGATTCATTCTTTTGCAGGAGCAAACATAAGCTCTAACATAAATCGGTTTGAATCATAATATTCCTACACAAATTTCAATCTACGCATGAGTATAGCAGAAAGACACAAACTTTACGGCACCTACATTGTTCATCAGAGAAAAATCAGCTTGGTGAAAACTAAACTAAATGTAACATGAATCTTGGACATATACCTTACAGGTAACAGACATGTCAGCATATACACTAAGAAGTGGACTTCTGCTAAAAAGTAAATGATCGTAAGTGTTTTTTAGTTTCCTGTCAAACCTGCAATCGAAAGTTGATTCAAGTAAAAATCATAGAACAAGTACTTTTTATGATCTTAATTGTGCAAAAGGAGTGACTTGAAATATTGCATTGCTTTAAAGGAAACTGGAGAAATTTTGAGCAATTTAGCACCATCACATACCATATGTGCACGTTGATAACTGGAACTCCAACTAGTTTGTCTAGTTTCTTGAAATACGAATCTTCATTCCAGTCCTCGGGCAAAAAGAGCTTTAGAATATCGACTGATTAGACAATAAGGAGTCAGCACTGTTATGATATTTCAGGTTGAAAAAAAGAGAATTTGGAGAGTAGACTGATCAAATAGCTTACCTGGAGTTGCGAATACATATGCATATGTTTTTCTCGTGGATCCGTTAGTTAACAAAAAGCCTTCAACGGTTCCATCATCATTTAACCCGATCTTTTGTATTCTTGAATTAAAACGAACTTCTCTTCCTAGTGATTTAATATGGTCCACAATTGGCATGCAAAGTCTCTCCGGAGGACTGCCATATAAAAATGCCATTTTGGATCCATGTTTCTCCTGTTCATCAAGAACTAAGCATCATTGAAACAACAGTCCAGTGCAACAGAAAATCAATTAGAAAGTAGAGAGAATCCAACCTGAAGAAATCGATTTAGAGCAATCAAGATGCACTGCATCGAAAGTTCATCTGGATTTATGAAATTCAGTGCCTTGGACATGGCAATGAATACCTCAGTAGTAACGCGATCTGGTACGCCCTGGTAGACAATAAAGACATTAATTTGCAGTGCTACAGTTTACGTGGAATGTGATCCAACACGAACATTAGACTAATACCTGCTTTCTCATCCAGTCTTGGACAGTTATTGCATCTTGTGCCTCGACATAAGACTGCCCATCCAGAATTGTCGGCAAGAGTCCAATGGAAAATTTGACATTTTCAAGCTAAGAAAGTATTTCATTGTTCTTCAAGATTGCTAGTACCCTATTGAGAGGAGCTGGTAAAACCTCAGGAAAATTAAAACGGCTGAACTCTCCTGGTTTATTAGGCATTGCGAAAATCATAGAATGCTTCTTCCACTATAAGCGGTCATCAATACCTAGCTCTCCAAACAATTTTTGTATACTTGGGTAGGCCCCAACTGCAAGTAAAGCAAAATTCAACACACATTTCAATACTTGTATGAAAGAAACAAAAGGGTCGTCTGATTTTGTTTTTGTAAATTCAGATTAAATGTAGAAAATCGAATGGAGGTCCCTCTAAGACAGTGAAACCTAACATAGACTCACATAACTAAGTTCAATATCAAGGATTAAATAATGTTGCTAACTAGAGAATAAGGAAGAGGATGAACTCAATCTTTCATTCTAATATTACACTATCTTCACAGCTGAACTTACAAAAAATATGGAGGCCAGTTTCGTACCAGTCTCCATCATCATCTTTCCATGCAGCAATCTAATGCAAAGATGAATCTTTGTCAGTAGAAAATACATGTCAAGTTTATAAAGGTAAGAAACTGCAAAGGCTTGCACAGAGAATCTATAGAAGATGGCCTCCACAAAGCTTCAGTGCTTCTAATGGATAAATATGAATCACGAACAGTGTCTATTTTCTTTAATTAAGCTTTAATGTTTAAATAGACCATAATCGGAGAACTTGGTCCCAGTGAGCTACAACAGAAGATCAAGATTCTAAGAAAAAACATCTATATACAGACACGATCTCCTTTGGAAAACAGGACGAGAAAAGGGAAAAGAGTAGAGCATCTATATATACCTTCCCTCCCAAGACATCCCTTGCTTCCAAAACTATAGATTTATGACCAACATCACCCAAAATTTTTACAGTGGATAAACCAGGAAAACCTGCAAGTACAGACCCATGACATATATCCAATGAAATTAAAAAAATATTAGAGGGTTTAAAGCAAGAAAGTCGGTTAATTTTTAATTTAGTGCAACAATTATAGATTATCAGTTTTTATAGAGAAATTCATCTTGCAAAACACATGCTGATCTAAGCACAAAGTAAACTCAATGTCATAATTTGGGCAACTGGATAATGACTTTTCATGGAACGAACTTGAACTATTTGAAATGTCTCGTTGGCTATGCCAGTGTAATGAAAATGAGTCTGGAAATTCTTCTAAAAGAACAAAATACGTCAAACCATCTCGCAAGACAAATGCTAAATATGATACAGGGATTTTGTTTGAATCACAGAATTTGTAGCATTCCATCATACACACCAAATACAATTTTTAGCACCTACGCATGGGCACAACATAACCATTATAGCATAATTTAGACAACCGCACATGCGCACACACAAACACAACCTCCTTAACTCTTCTAATGATTCTACACACACACACAAACTCTGTAACAAAAAAACATTTAACTAACTAACATCAAAACATAGTAAGCCATGCAAAGAACCAATTAATCATAAATAAAGTTTACTTAGACCCTCAGAGAGAAGCAATAACCAACAAATACAAATTCAATAACAAAGAACCTAAAGCATCAACATATTCAACCTCAGTTCAATTTCAAAAGAATTGCACAACTCATTCCTAACTACGGATGTAGAGGGTGCAATAAAGCGCACAAATAAATAAACAATCAAACACATACGTTCACATATTAAGCTCCACTTCAACACAATAACATATCCATCACAAATAAACCGGGCTTATTCCTGAACCTAAATCAGCACATAGTAATCACGCGTGAATCATGTTGAACTCATTTAACATATAACAAACCTCACACTCATGCATAACTCAAAAACCGCAGATTAAAAATCATCTCGCCAATCTATAAACAAATAAACTTGTGTGTTGATGTATTTAACTTACAACACACAAGTAAACCCTAGGAATCCATCATCCAAGGACAACACAGATGTGTGTTTCCAAACCCTAAGCAAGCTCGAATCAAAGATAAACACACATTATATCCAAATCAATGAAGAACAGATCAAAACAGTGATAGAGTATGTGCGATGCTAAATTGGAATTCAACATGAACATGAAGTTCATTAACACTTAGTGACAGAGAGTCTTATACTTTAGCCCAAATCGATCGGTGAAGAAAATGTCTATATCAAATTCACAATTACCGGAAACCCAATGAGAGTTAAACACGGACTTCTTCATACATGTGGAAGCAAAGCAGGGCTTGAAGCTTAAACTCCATTTTTTGATCCTCTCTACAATAGCAAGATAACCTCCATAATTGTAATCCTAAATCCCCCAATAGATTCCAGAAACCCCCACCAGACCAGGAGCTCAACCCCGACCATTCCCAACAAACACATACACACATACATAAAATGAATGTTATCAAATTAGGCGAGGAGGTCTAAGCCTACCTTCTCTGCCACCAACGCCTTCGTCTTCATCGCCTTGTTCACGGTAGATCAAGTCATGGGTAGTGATCTCAGGCACCAACTGCTCCATCATCGATGCCCCGGTATGCTTCTTCGGTGGCATCACTGCATCTACCGCCATTCGAAGGCTTCACTGTCTACGTTGATGCGCCGCTACCGCACGAACAGCAGTCGCAACCTCCTACACAGGACCTCGCCCGCATTGTGAGCAGAGAGTCAATGAGAAAAGGAAAGAGCAAGGTTGAATTCAAAACAACATCGTTTCGCGCAGCCACGAAAATGTCCAAAATAGCCTCAGACGACCATTTTGTCAACAACACAATGTGCAACTCTCTTTTTAAGTTTACTAGGGATGAGTATAGGAAATTACGTTTTACTATTTTCAAAGCTAAAAGTAGCTGCATTTCTGGATTTTGGAAACAAAAAAGTCAAGAGATATTCATACACGAGAGATCGTCTCACAACGAGACCAACAATTAATGTGAAATATTATAAAATTTAATCAAATAAGAGATTTCAAATATAATTTAAGAAAGTTTGGGAGAGTAATAAGGGATCTGGATACAAATACCACTTTTTGAGGGTGTTGGACATAAATAATAGGAGAAATAATTATTTTGGGTCATAAGAATCTCGCAGGTAAAGAATATGGGTTGGAGAAATTTACAAATCAATTTTCCCCTAATATTCGCACAATGCGTGGGTTTTTACTACCAGGCTTGATGTTTCACTTTCAATATTTCAACCAAATCTTGTGATGTTTTTCCATAATTCTTTTTTAGTACAATTATGTGTTTTAAAGTTAAATTTTTATATTTTATTGTAAATTTTGTGTTCGCATGTTAAATTTTTTTAAACTTTATACATGTTGACGTTGGTTAGTGATATTTTATTATCTTAATTCTTAATTTTTTTAATAATTTTGATTCAGTTGTTAATTTTTCATCGTAATGTTTTAAAAGTTGATATCGATATTTATTATTTTTTGAATATTAGATTGTTATCTAGTGTGTGCATTGATGTTTCAATTATGTGAATAGAATATTTTAAATTTTAATATTGATGTTTAATTTTTCTCAATATTAGTGTCACATTGTGGTGAATATTTTGATGTTTTAAATTAAAATGAGTTTTTGTTTGATGTAAAAATATTAAAATTTAATGTTTTTATTTCATTTTAAAGTATTTTAAATGGATGTATTTTATTTTTAAACTAATTATTTTGATATGTATTTTTACTTTTTTTGTTTTCACTAGATGCATCATTAATTTATTGATGTTTATATATTTGAACTTGATGTGTATTTTTTACTATTTTAATTTGATGTTTCAATATTTCTAATTTGATGTTTAATTATTTTAATTTTATTGTTTGTTTCAATTTTGATGTTTAAAATTTTTAATTTGATGTTTAACTGCGTTTGAGTTTTAACTACTTTTTGCATGATGTGTTTTTATTTTAGTCTGAGTGTTAGACAACAAGCCCAAATACAATTTAGCTCATTCAAAAAATCAACCCAAAAAGTCAGCCCGATTTTCGCCTCAAACATCCGAGTCAGACCCGAACCTCAATCGGAAAAACGAACCACCAGGAATCGATCGGCTTTTTGACCCAAAAACCACCGTGATAGGTGCAACCCATCGGAAAATTGTGCAACCAACCAAAAATGCTAGAAAACACATTGGTCGCTAGTGAATCCATCAATGTCGAATTATATCTATTTGACGAAAGAGCTAGATTCTCACCTGAAAACCCCATCGACGACACACTCTACCTAATTGACAAACCCATCGATAGCAAAACCCTTCTAACGCCATCGACGGGAAAGCCTGGCTAACCTATGAAATCTCCATCGATGGAGAACCCTTCCAATGCCGATAACAATGACGCCGTCTGAAATCACGACGTTATCGTCTCAATTTCACAATCAATTCGAGGAGCTCCAGTTATTGTTGAAAACGGATTGGTGGTGAACCGGAGAAATTCTTCTGAATCTGATGTGAATCCAGCTTCATTCGACAATTACAACAGTGGACGATTGTGTCGGTGCCGGTGACGAAGGAGACGCAGGCGAGAGTAGTACCAATTATAATTTTCACAAATCCATCTTTGGGCATAAACTTAAATTGTTAGTTTTATTTGTAAATTAAATTCATTTTCTAATAATTTTATTGCATGAGTTATTAACTTAATATCATCATAGATTGTACATTATATAAATTGCACAATTATATATGAATTACTTACTTCTATATTTTCTCATAGGGAACATATTACATTTTTCCTCCAATAACCTCTTGTTACATTAATTTTTTTGCTAAATTCATTCATTTTTAAAAAATACTTGTGTACCTGATGTGCACTATTATGCATGCGTTAGCCGATTTATTTAACACATTTATTATCATATTTTGTTTGGATGATTGCTAGTTTTATTTAGGTTTGCACAACAAAAGGGTTTAGACGACCATTATTGGGTTTCTTGTCTAAATCCAGTGTTTGTAGACTTAATTGAGACTAATGGACACTTTGTATTCACGGGTGTCTAGATCTTCCTCTTTGATCACATTTGTAGGTTGCTCGTGAGTGCTTTTTCATTTTCTTTGGTGGAAGGCCATCCGCGAGGGTGGTAGTAGATATTTGAAGGTCATTTCGCAAGGATGGTAGTAAATTGAAGGCCACGAACTCCAAATCGTGTTAGTAGATGGAATTGGGACCAAGAAAGGCGGATTTGAAGTTCAAGAAGACCAAAGGAGAAACTGAAAGATCGTTGTTCAAGGTTGCACGGAGTTCTGAGAAAAATCCTAGAAGAATCAGGATTTGAGGGTGTCACCATTGGATTCTTCTTCTCGAGCGCTATAAAATCGACTATAAGAACTCCCAAATCGGACCAATAATTCACCCGTAGCGGAGAAAAAAAGTTAGCCAAGCGAACCAACCATGGCCGGCGATGACCGCACAAACTCGGCGCGGACCAAAAGCTAGCAAGGCCCGTGTCAAAATCTGGCACAAGAGTCCCCTCTTTTCACTCCAAAATAGGTTAATTATAGGGACGCGACGTTCCGTTTTACACATCCCACGCCGTTTTAAGTCACAAATGATAAGACCAGTCCCCGGAGGTGTGAAGAATGACGCGGGGTGCACCGAGGTGCTAAGCAAATCAAGGTTCCAGGCGATGTGGCGTGCAAAACGACGCATGGCGCGGATCAGAAAGGAGCAAAAAGAAGACCCCGACGGCGTCCCGCGTTGGATGACACGTGGCGCGCCCAGCACGAACGGTACGGCTCTTGCCAGGACCGGCACCATGCGCCGGCACGAACCCTTGGCGGCTGTTAGGTTTTTGGCCACTTTTTGGCCTATTTTTAGGCCTAATTCTCTACTACTGTATATATGGACCTTTGTCTACTAGGGTTTAAGTGAATGCTCATATTTTAGATTTTAGCATGTGGCTAGAGAGAGAAAACACTCTCACTTTTCTCTAGTTTCTTTTCTTTTCATCTTTTTATTTTTCTTTTTGCCCAAAGGCATTGAATCCAATGAAATACTTGGGTTCAATGTTTAGAACCTTTTAATTACTCCTGCATCAGATCATCAGCGACTCTGCCAAAAGTTCATCCACGGCCTAATGATGATCGAAATAGGGGATTAATGATACAGTGTTACTTGACACATTTGTTTCTTTTACCTCAGCCAAAGGCACAAGATGGACAGGGAGGGATAGTCTCGTTGTAGAAAGAAGAGAGATCTCATACAACACTTTTGTGTAAAAGTCTGAATGAATTTTAATGAAGTCCAAAAGACTCTGTTTATGAACAATGTTCTTCTTCTTACGGCGTACCCATCATATTTTTCTCACACAAAATGGTAGAATGTACATCCAAAATAATGATAAGCATTTATTTAAAAAATAATGATGAATATTACAAAATTTGTACATGTACAGTAGGCAGACTGCTGCTATGAAGGTCGAGGAACTCCGATTCAAAAAGTCCTTTATGTAATCATCAACTTTCTTTCTCATGGAAGCTTGAGGAAATCGCTACGCAACTTCAGTCGCAAAAGAGAAGATGAGAGCTCTTCTAGCAGCTTCTGCATCAATCCGGCGTGCAAGGAAGTAAAACAGCTGATCATCTTCCAAGCCGCTGATTGCAGCCCCATGGGAGCATTTAACATCATCAGCAATGATGTGAAGGTTGGGTTTCACATTGACAGTCGCCCTTGGCACGAGCAGCAGGCTCCTAGTCAGTTGTCCTGCATCGGTTTGCTGAGTGAATCTGCAAGGCACATGTGTGTATTTAGGATGAGTAGAATTCTCCTTAACATTCGTTTACAAGAAAGCATCCAAACTATGTTTAATCATTCACGATTGGACAAAACTTATAGTACATGTTATGCATAGAATGCTCCAAAATTTATAGCACTCTAACGAATAACATCCCTCACAAATCAAAGGAAGAAAAGAAAAGAAAGAGTCTAAGTGTATTGAAGTGATATAAACAGTTGAAAGGTCTCATAAAGCACGCCAGATGGCATCAGTAGGACACGAATGAAGTCCACAGCAGTTACTAGTCTTTATCTAACTCTACAGAGCTGAATAGATGGATGTTTATTGCCTATCGTTCTATCAAAATACACGATGATATCATTTAGGTTGAAACACATTACCATGTGTCCATGTCTTTGTTGATGGTTTTTCTCTTATTCATTTGAGATCCTCATCCTCCACATCTTATGATAATAACCTAAAGGTTTCTGAAAAACGTCCAGACCGCCATAACTTTGTTTCTGTCAGTTGCTCATCTAACAGAACTGTTCTTATTCGACCTAGTGCACATTACTGGGCATGTTTCCCATAAGTCTCCAACACTTCTACTTTTAAGCATCAGAAGTTTGCAATTTCATTTTCTTAAAACCGCATTTCGTAACCTCAGGACTTCGCCAAACAAACAATAGAGCAGGAATCTATTTAACGAACCAAGATTTAACATTAAAATACATGTTGATATCAACCTTAGAGACTGGTTTTCAATATAATTCTAAAATTTCAATCAGATTTAAAGCATATTTTCAAGATTATTGAGCACATCAAGGATGTAGCAACGTGTAAGAAAGAATACCTGTTGACTTGTATGTCTCCATAAAAAACGGCCTGGCCCGATGGATGAGCTACAATACACTTGTGAAGTTTCCGAGAAAATGCAAATAGATGATCAGACATTAACGTACTATGCAAATCTTGTGTTTGGTCACCGAAAGACAAATGAAATGTTGACACCTCCGTCTCTGTGTCTGGGCCACAT
>JAULKM010101848.1:0-10027 GCA_032355605.1 Rubia tinctorum | reverse complement strand
ACTTCAAAAAATAGTTGCCTTTTGAAGACGACCGTCTTTAGCTTAGCTTTTCAAAGTCATCGTTCAATTTTTTGAACGTGTTGTAAAGAACAACCACCTTTTAATTTTGTCATTTCAAGGTTTGGGGTGCATATTAATCCCCCACTAAAGTGGTCTTACCATAAAAAAAGTATTGGAAAATACATGAGCCCACAACAATACAAGGTTTCTTGTTTTTCCTCCTGGACTTGTAATTTTATAAATTACCAATGGAAAAAGGATACCCATGTTTTTATTGGTAAGTTATGTGAGCCATTCCATATGTACAATTCTTCTCATTAATTCGAATATTGTTATATTTAAACTTCTGTCCCTTGCAGTGAATGCACCATGAGTAGGTATAATTGGTTACAGAATGATGAAGGGGATCAGGAGAAGATATCTGGTATGGAAGACCTGTATTTTACTTTATTGTTCAGGGGCAATAAGTTTCTTTTGTACAAAATTAGGAGAACTATAATGTGTCTTCTTATAAGCTCTAAAGACTTCAATCTATCGAGCACTTGGTGAGATGGTAGCTTATAAAAATACATCATTACACGAGAATCTTGTGTCCCTTTTTGTGTTTTTGCTTTCTATCACATCCACATGAGATCATATGTGTGTGTGTTTTTGTTGAAATATAGCACCACATCTTTAGTGGCCTTCGTTACTGGTTTGAGATTCCTTATGAAATTGAGGATTCTATAAGCTTTTCTGTATTGATGTATTCTGATGTGGAGAAACTGAAATTTCCCTACCACTTTGTGTGGCATTGTTTGGAGTAGTAATTCTGGTTTTGCTAATGCCAGAATTTGTAACATACTTGCAAATGATCCACACCAGCCCAATATGCATCTGAACCTACCAGACAGGCAGACTGAGATCAGGCAGGCAGGCCCAGGGCCATGCCTACTCTGATACTCCGGTTAGTCATTGTTGTCATGTAGAGGCGTCTCAAGTTGAATAGTGATCTGATCATAAAATCTTACCTTGTTTCTGATCCTTCTCCTCATTAAATGTTGTTTGGTGGCTGATGAGACTGGAGTTGTCCCATCAAGCTCACTGAAATCCCTTACTTGTCTGCTCTCGCACACCTAGGCCTAAAGGTCTTGTCATTCCTTCTCCTTTTAATTGGGCCATCATGACCATGCGTTATCAAGTCCCTCAGCCTATGGCCCAGTTTGTTGAGTCGACCCAGGGAAATGGGATGAGTCTGAGCCTGAATCCTTCCAGTCCTCCATGCTTGAGTTTCCCAAGGAGCAGGTAGCGTCCCTGGGACCTATTTCCTGATGGATACTCTTTTTTCCTCCCTCATTTCTTTTGGCGATTTTTGCGGTGGGTTTCAAAACCACCCAATAGCACACAATCATTTTTTCATTAATGCGTTATTCGATGGTTATGCTACCTATCTGAATGTCTGTCGCGTGTCTCCTTCTGACAGTTTCCGCATGCTAGCTGTTTAACATTCGCCTTCTCCTTAGGCGGTTATCATTATTCTTTTGTCGTCCTACCTCTCGAGAAATCAATTGCCCCCAGCAGCCTTTACCTTTCCTTTCTTTTCCTACCCATTTGTATTCTTCACCATTTTATTTCTTAGTTTTTTCCTTGTGCTTCCGTCCGTTCTCCCCAACAGTCTCGTCCTGACTTCGGTTTCCCGGCGGCCTCTAGTTCCTCTCTAGGTACCCTCTCTACTTATTTTATCTTTCTTTCTTCTCACTTTTTATTCCTTTCGCTACCATGGTTTCTACCGTTGGCCCTCCGAAAGTGAATTCTCAGTGTGATACCGCTAACCCTGAGTTCATGGCGGCCCTTGGTGTTATTGAGGCCACCTTTAATGCCCAAGAATTAATTTTCCATGACATCCGTGACCATATTATGTTGCCTGGTGTCGGCCAGACAGTGCTAGATGTGCCCTCTGGCATGGTAGTCATTTACCTTGAGGCCCTTTAGAAATACTGCCTTTGATTCCCGGGAGGTCGTCGTCGTCCCTCTCAAAGATACAATTTATAAGCCCTAAATGCTTACTAAATACAATTAAGTAGATAGTGACAAATCGGGGTCGTCCAAGAAGAAGAGGAATTTTCCTAAGGGTTCATGCATATGATGATGGATATAAGCCTAGACATAGATATACATAAGAAATCATGTAAAGGGGGGGGGGGAGGGGGGTGGGTTGGTTTTCTAAGTTATGAATTGAAAGACAACACAACTATCAACGTGAAATAATTGTGCTATCATGCAAGAAACTACTAAAAAGATGATAAAATCACAATTAACAAAGCCTTGGGGGCAATTTATTCTCACTTCCAAACCTCTTATTTATCCTAGACTCATTCACTCATTCATTCACATTAATTGCATATGAGGAATGTTATCACTTCCATTTGAAGATCAACATTCATTTCTTCTTAGTTAGTAATTTGCAAAGATGTTCAACGACCATTTGTAAACCTCATTGATAAGCAGTTTAGACAAACAACGCATTAAAGTTATTTTATCAATGACATTATATACTAAGAACCATCAATGACATGAAAAACCAAATGACTAGTCATTTAAACAAACAAAGCATTTATTAGACAAAACCTAGAACAAGCAACATTCAAGATTCAATCTTTCATTGCTACTTTAGGATAAATATGATAAAAAACAACATTAACATACTCATCTAGCAAGATTAACATCATTTATCCACAAGAAGTTATAATTCTATGTTCTTGGATTTTCATGTAAAAGGTGAGAAGAAATTGTACACTTTACTAACACTTCTAGCAATTAATCATACAAATATTTCATATTCTAAAACAACCCATAACATAAATGAAGTAAACAACAACATAAATGACACAATAAATACCTCACAACAAATGCTCATGAAAGAGTAAAATAGAGTCTTACTATAGGGGTTTGGAAGCTTCAATCAATTGCTCCCAAGTGACAATTTTAGCTAACACAAATCATACTAACATTCATGGACAAATTCATACATAAATAAAGAAAGAAAAGATTAATAGAAATGAAGAACTAGGGTTTTTGGGAGATGATTTTCGACCGAGAGAGTTTAGAATGAAGATAAGATAGGGGGTAATTATAGTACAAGTTGTGGTGAGAAGACTAGACAAAAAGGAGTTGGGTTTAATCCAATTTCAACTCCAATTTCATCAGTATTTCAACTCCAATTTCAATTTTAATTTTAATTCCATTTCAACTCCAATTTTCAACTCCAATTTCATTAGTATTTTTAATCCACTGATTTTGTGAGTTTTTTATTTATTAGATTGTTTGCCTCTACTGCTTAGATTTAACAGATGCAGGGAAGAATTTAGTATTAGAACTCCATGTTTAGGCCATTTAACTCTAGATTTTTGTTTCCAAAAAACTTCTTCCCTTTTTAAGGCTATTGTAAGTTGAGCTTGAGCCTTATGAAGCTCAGTCCTAGATTGAATGTCTCTACGTTGCTGATACCTTCATTCCTTTTCTAAAACACTATCTTCAGCATGCTGTACTCTGTCATGCACATTACTAAGAACATTTTTATTCCAATACTTTAAAGCAACTTTCAATTTTCTTAGCTTTGTAGAAAATTTAATCATGCCAAAATCGGTACATGAGCTATTCCAATTAGTCGTGACTAAATCAAGGAATGTTTCATGCATCAACCAACAAGATTAAAATCTAAATGCTTTTGGACAAGAAGAGAAGTTAAAATTAGCTACAGAAACAAGCAGAGGAGAATGATCAGATGGATGTCTTGCTTTTACTCTAATACTAGTATTAGGAAATAAATCTGAGAAAGTTGCATTTACTAATTCCCTATCTAACCTTTCCAAGAAATTTCCTAATTCCCTTACCCCAGCCCATGTGTACTGATTACTTGCAGTTGGAAGTTCAATTAATCGATTCTTTTCAATGAAAACATTAAAATCAATCATACAATTTAAATTAGGTGAAACCTGGCCTAGATATTCACTTGGTTCACTAATTACATTAAAATCACCAATCATCATTATCGGCCTGTTACGGTGATGAGATAAACTAGACCAAATAGGATATCTTGCAGTCCTATTGTGTCTAGCATATATGAATGCAACAATCTATATAAAAGATAGTGAAGAATGCTTTATTTCAGGCAGAATATACTGATCATGGACAGTTAAAATGGAAATATTAATTTCATCAGTCTAGATAATCCATATTTTATCCCTTGGATCACTATAAAATTTGTTTAATCCTATTTTAAAAGCAAAAGATTGCAGTTGGTCAGATTTCAACATTAGGTCGAGTAAAACAAATAAGGGAATGCTATTTTTTCTTTTAATATTCTTAACTTTAATTTGAGATTTCTCATTTTTATTCCTCTAACATTCCAGACATATAAACTAAAAGATCCCACATTAAATTAGATTTTTAGAGTCAACTTGAGATCTTGGTATTACAGTTTTAGGAATACAAATGTATTCTTTCTTCCTATTCTTTTTCTGAGTTTTACTCTGCAGCCTAGAATCCACACTCTCATCTTCTATTCTATCCCTAGCTTCCGATATCAATCTATTAAACCTATTCCGAGCAAGTATAGTGGGTTCTAAAATGATATCACCTATGAGTTGCCTATACTCAGTGTTTAAAAGATTTTTAGTCCCTATCACAGAAACTGAGTTTAGAAGATTCATACCTGAACTTACCTGTGTAGTTTCATTTCCTTCTGAACTATCCCCCATCTCAGTTTGAGGGTGAATGTTTTGGGAAATATCATCCTTCTGCCTCATTTCCTCAATCTGAGAAAGTTGCTGATCTGGTTGAGAAATTGTTCGAATATTTTTAACACATGTATCTACATGTTCCTCAATACCAGCATTAGTAACCAAGTTCACACCGGGGTATTAATCTCCCTGGTGTGAGTATTAATCATGTCATTCTTATTAACACTATGTTTTACTTTTTTTTGTAATATCAGTATTAGAGGTATTTTTTTCCTTATTATATATAACTTCTTCCATCTTACCATCTCCCTTATAAGGAATAATCTCTTCCTGTTTGCCATTGTCACTATCTTGTATGTGATTAACAGTTAGAGATTTACAAACAGGCATATAAACCCGTTTCACTATTTTAGGAGTAACACCAATTGCAGGATCATTAGCAAGATTGGATTGTAAAATAAATAATGTGTGTACTTTTATTATTTTTATGCCATTCACTTAATTTTATCTAATCACTTTCTATTTTAAATTTATTTTATATTTAGTTCACGTGCATAAATAGAGAAAAAATAAAATTGCTCACAATTAACAGTTAAAGAACAATTTTCCTCTTCTCCCTGTAACGTTTTTTTCCTCTATTGAGCAATTGACTTATATATAAATCAACGTGAATTAATTAAAATGTAACTATAATAAAAATACGCGTGGATATCGTACAATGCAAATATGCACGTTATTTAGACGTGGTTCATTCATTATGGAACCTATACTACACAAACAGATATGTCAAAAAATTTCTCCAGTTTAATTACTAGATTTCATCTATTTTTATATGTTGAGTAATTTGGATGTGGCAAAAAGGATAGTTATGTATTTCAACTCAAAAGAAGATGAATGGGTAAAATTGTGCGTCTGTGTCTGTGCACCTGCAATTTAAGAGTTGTGAATGGATACATTTATAATTTTAGCAATTTGGATGGCGAAAAAGGTAATTATGTATTTTAACTTAAAATAAAATGAATGGGTGAAATACCGTGCGAGCAAGTACAATAAAATAGCTGTGTAATATGTATTTTTATTATATTTCATGTTGCACTAGATTGTAACTCTGCCACGGAAAAATTGTACCATTCCACCGGCCACCTCAATTTTCCACTGATCACCCCTCTGAGGACCATCAAAACCTATATATTCTTTTTTCTTCTTCATTTCATGACACAAAATATAGAAATTCGTGGCTTTATCAGGGCTTCAACTGGCGAATATGACAATCTCCACCGTTAGAACCACTGATGAAGTTGTCGACGGCCATCATGTTTGTAAATAGGGTTTTAAATTGTGAGAAGGATTGTTGAAGATGATTAGCTAGAGTGAGGTGTCATCGGGAGGACGGAAAGGCTTTCACTATGAGTCTCCCAGGTTTCTAACCAGATCTTCCATCGTCGCTATTTGAATCACAAATAAAGCCAAAAATTTCTATATTTTGTGTTTATAATGAAGAACATGAAAAAAGGGGTTTTGATGACCACCCTCCAAGGGGGTGATTTGGGGCAAATTGAGGTAGTTGATAAAATTGTACAATTTTCCAGTGGTAGATTTATAATTTAGCTCAGCATAAAAGATTATAAAAGTGCTTATTACACTGCTCTTAAATTGCACGAGCACACACGCGCTTTCATAAATTCATCTTTTTTGAGTTAAAATACATAATTATTCTTCATTCATAACATATATAAACTCTAGCAACAAAATTGAAGATTTTTTTTAACATATTCGCTCGTGCAATATAAGTGCCATATTGAATGAAGCATTTCTAAATAACGTGCATATTGTCAATGGACTTACATTGGGTGAAATATTGTTACTTTTTCCTCTCAACTTACTGTGTCTTTTCTCACTGAGAACCACCACCAACGGTCAAATAACAACCATCTTCCCACCGCAACGGTAACCTAAACAATAACAAACTGTTATTTCCGATCAATACAAACCTCTCCTATGGCAGCTCGGCCCCTTGGCGAGAGCCCGACTATATACACCTCGATGGCAGGGAAACCAAAATCCCCAATTCTCTCAACCCAGAATTCCCAAATTCAACTAAACTCGATCACATAATTCAAGGGTGAAATCGTTGTACTCTTCAATGACGACGAAATTGAAATGCTATCCAAACCCTTCAAGAAACATCTTATCGGAAACTTTATAAATGGAAGGCCGACCCTTGAGTTCATCCGCAACCAGTTTAAAAAGATTGACTTCAAATCAAATCCAGTGATTATAAAACTTGACCACCGTAATATCTTCATCAAATTTGAGGTTGAAGAAGATATACAGAGGTGCTGGATAAAACGCAATTGGAATATCGGAGGACGGCTAATGAAGGTTCTCAAACGGACAAAGAATTTCGACGTCAATGAAAAGCGTCTGATAGTTCTGGTATGGGATACTATTGAATTTCCACCTACTTATTTTCTACATCCAGATTCTATCCCTCACATAGCAAATAGGCTAAGAGAGCTAATTTTTGCTGACCCGCCCACCATTAATATGACTAGACCTTCAACCATTCGCCTTTGCATTGAAATGAATCTCATGGGACAGTTTCCCAGTAGAATAAGATTAGGGTCGAATATTGATAGTAAATGGTATGCTGTTATTTATGAGGATCATCCAAGCTACTGTCTGATATGTTCAAAGATATGTCACGGCCAAAAAGAATGCAGGTTACATAATAAGACCAATATGAAGACTTAGAGGTATAGGGGTAAAGACAGATTATAGGAACCATCTGTTATAGCTATTACTCCTGACCATATTACTTGACCTATTTGACTTGCCAATACTGTCAAATCTGCACAACCTTTTTCACCAAAAAAGACAAATAAACCACCACAGATAGAATGGAACCGTATTTCGAATTCAGAGGCACAAGCCAGCACTTCACATCCGAATAAGGACTCTGATGAAGAAATAAAAGTCTTTGAAGATACTGATGAATTGTTCAGGGATGGAGCTACTAGTAAGAATAGTCAGGATCAAGTCAAGGAGCCAAAATCACAGAAGACAATGTGGACAATCAAAACACCGAGATCAGCTGCAATTCCATTCAGGAAAATAACAATCTCCCCAATAACCTCAAGGAGCTTCAGGAATTGGAATTCGCTCGATGATCTCATAAAAAGGAAGCACAATACTCAACAAAGGACGGTGGATAGGAAAAAGATCACTGATGATCTAATTGAGTTCAGCAACAGATTTGAAAAGTTGAGGGATTTTCAAGAAGAGGAAGCACCAGCTCACTCCAATTCCCAGGTAAGATTGGACAAAGAAGGAGAAGTTTCCACTCAAATCTCAGAAGATTCTGAGGAAGAAAGGTACATGCTTAGCAATGGGATAACTGAATCATCTCAATCAAAAATAAACAAAACGGAAAAATACCTTAACTAGGGCCAATCAGAGACTGCTCAATCAAGTACTTCTGATACTACTCAAGGTAAAACTTCTCAAGGTAAAAAGAACTTATTTAATACTCCTAACCTCATGATGACTCGTGCAAAGTAAAAAAATTCTGTTTCCCATGATTTGTCAAACTCTGACCTAGAACATTAGAGGAATCTTGAAAGGACTTATTAGGCTTAACAAGTTAGTGCTGATACATAACTTCGAAATCCTCATTGTTATTGAGCCTAAACACCACAAGAATAAACTTAATTACTTCATGACTGAATTAGGGTTTCAACACTCAGATCCTTGGATGATGGCCATATCTGGATTTTCTTTAAACACGACATCCAAAGCATATTACTATTTAAATATGATAGATTTTTAAACTTGGAAATCACACACTCTTACACATACTTATTTTGAACTAATTGCTGTCTATGGATACCATGATATGGTATTGAGAACAGATATGTTATCAGAACTGGGAAGAAGATTAACCTCCATAACTGATTCATGTGTCCTGACTGGTGGTTTTAACATATTTAGAAGTATTAGTGAATATAAGGGCAGGTCTATCCCTAACCTAGGTGCAATAAATGAATTTGACTCATTTCTAATTAGGAACAATTACACAGAGGTTAACACTCTAGGAAATCTATTTTCATTGACCAATGGTAGAAGAAACCAACAGAGAGTCCTAGAAAGATTAGACAGAACACTAGGGAACCAAGAATTATTTGATAAGTTTCAAAACAGTACTGTCCAAGTATTAGGAAGAGGAAACTCAGATCATAACCCATTGTTGCTAACCTTAGAGATTCAATCTAAATAGTTTATGAGGCCTTTTCGTTTCCAATCTATGTGGTTAAATAGAACAACTTTGCTGCCTCTTATTGAACAAAACTGGAATGAACCAGTAATGGATCAGGGTATGATAGGTTTCTCTAGTAAAATGAATAGGTTAAAAACATTCTTGAAAAATTGGAACAAAGATGAATTTGGTAATATTTTGGAGAATGTTCTAATGGTAGAGAGGAAAATAGCGGAGCTAGAAGTAAATTTAGACACTAACTATACCCTTCTGGATCAGATAAGACTTAATGAAAAAAATTGCTAAACTAGTTATAATTTTTTAAAAGAACAGGAATATTTTTGGAGACAAAGATCTAGACAAAAATGGCTCAAGATGGGGACTTGAATACATCTTTCTTTCAATACAGTGTTAGGTCTAAAATAGCTAGACGTAGGATTAATAAAATCCAGAAAGAGGATGACACTTGGATAGAAGAACAGGATCACATAGGAGAATATGCTGCCACCTTATTCCAAAAATTGCTCTCGGATGAAACAATGGAACACTCAGGGGTGGATATGATGAACTTCCTTAATTTCATTCCCACAGTCATTACTGAAGTAGATTATATAGAATTACTGAAAAGGGTTGAAAAGGAATAGCTGGAAAAGATAGTATCCAGTTTAAGAGAGGATAGTTCCCTAGGACCTGATGGATTTAGTGGACTATTTTTCAGAAAAGCCTGGCCCGTAATTAAAAATGACCTTCTTCAGGTTGTCCAAGAGTTTATGTGATGTGTTAAATTGCCTAAATCTTTTCCTAGCACATTTATAACTCTTAACCCAAAAAATCAGACACCTAAGAAACTAGCTGAATTCAGGCCTATAAGTGTAACTAACTTCACAAATAAAATTCTATCCAAGATCCTTGCTGAGAGAATCAAGCCTCTACTCTCTAAATGCATTTCATTGTAACAGTCTGCATTCATAAACGGTAGAGAAATTGTAGATAATGTGTTAGTCATGCAGGAAATGGTTAGGTTACTGGACAAGAAACCTTATGCTCTCAA
>JAULKM010101847.1:11691-25814 GCA_032355605.1 Rubia tinctorum | reverse complement strand
CCTCTACATGAAGCACCAATGGTCTTAAAGGGCCTAATAAATTTAGATGAGATAGGATTACCTTCCCTTAGGCTCCTATCATAGGAAGGTACTGCTGTTGTTTTCCCTTCTTTGCAGGATACTAGAGAGGAGGCGGGTGTTGCTGCTGATCTTTCAAATCCATACCTGATCACTGCAAATTTATACAATGAAAGAACCTGCTGAAGTTAGTTCATCAGAAAAAGCGATCACATGGGTACATATGTGGATAGTAGATGCGAAAACAGTTCCTGTTGTATTTTACAACTGCAATTACATTTTGTAAAGCTGTATTTAAGTCATTCCATTCAACTCTAGGGGCGAAGTTGTGTTTCGATTCGTCGATCACAGAATAGCAACTAGAAACGAATGGTGTGACACAACCATGAACAATAGGTTCATTTTTTGGAAGCATTGCTTTTGTTTCTTCAAACGTTAGGGTGCTTTGTAATATATTCGACCACTACTTCGTCATGTACTTTGTAACCTCATTTAGTATCGGGTTTGGGGTGCCCAATATATACCATCCACCATAGGTGGTTTAATTAAAAAAATGTAATGAAACATTTACATGTTGTTAATCAAATTACAATTGACCCAAATCCTTGTTCTGTCTCTCCATTTGTTAAACATCATTTATCATCCTTTCCACATAGCACTTCCACATCTGAGAATATTTTTGACCTTTTATACATTGATCTTTGGGGATTCTACAAAATCTCCACGCTGCCAGGTTGTATATCGTATTTTTAAACTGTGGTGCATGATTTTGGTAGAAACACCTGGAATTTTTTTTACCTAAAAAATCAGTTCCACACCTTCTCAAAACCGTTCTAAACATGGCCAAAAAACAATTTTCTATAACAATTAAAATCATTTATAAAAATTAAAACCAGTTCATCATCCATGGTCGTGACCCACTTGGGGTCCTTAACAGCAGAACGATATTCATGCGGCTCAGATTTGGCTGTAAGGGTAGTGAGAGAGCTGGTGAGAACATAATCCGAGAAAGAGCGCCTCTTAGCATTCCCAATACGAGAACAAGTCTGCATAGGATGAGTAGCATGTGGGGGCAAAGAAGTGGGTGAAGATGAAACCGAGGGTAGTGCAGAGGACTGTTCTGACTGGGCAATGAGTCGGAAAAAGTGGAGACAATTCTAGCAGAGAGCGTAGACGACATGAGGTGTCACTAGGAGAATAGTGGCTAGAGGGCTCCGCAGAGGAGTCAGAGTCTAAGAAGACAAAGACATCCAATGAAAATGGAGAGACAAAGCACCCGCCCACATAAGGAAAGAAATGTTCATCAAAGCCTACATGTCGTGTAATGTAAATCTTCCGAGTAGAGGGATCTAGACATCGAAAACCCTTATACTGTGAATTTTTGGCCAAGAAGATACAAGGAGATCTCTGAGGGGCAAGTTTGTGCAGTGCAAAAGGCTGAATGAAAGGATAAACACGGACGCTAAATGGATGAAAAATGGAGAAGTTTGGGTGTCGGCCATAAACAAGTGAAAAGGGGGAATGCCTATCAAGCACATGAATGGGAAAATGATTAATGGTTTAAACCGCAGTAGAGAAAGCATCACTCCAATAGGATAGTGGAAGGTGAGAGTGAAATAACATGGATAAGGCCATCTCAATGATGTGGCGATGCTTTCGTTCTGCTCGACCATTTTACTCAGGTGTGGATGGGAAAGAAAGCTGGTTGTGAATTTAATGAGCTGAAAGATGAGAGCGAAGTTTAGAGTTTGAGAATTCAGTACCACAATCACTCTGGAAGACTTTGATAGAGCATGAGAATTGATTTTCCACAAGTCTCTGAAAAGCCACGAAAACATCAAAGAAGTCTGATTTTTCATTGTAAAGGATAATACAAGGTGAAGCGAGAGAAATCATCAATAAATATTTCATAGTAAGAATGACCAGACACAGCAGGGATGGGTGCCGGTCCACAAAAGACAGACGTTTACTCTTGGCCTTTGCACATGAATCACTTAAAATGGTTTGGGTAACAATGAAGTAACCATAAGTAAACTCTGATTGTTCAACATAGAAATAATATAATGAGAACCATGGCCCAATCTAGCATGCCAGAGTTCAAAAGAAACTCGATTCTTATGCGACTGGATGTAAGTAACCAGTGCAGTGCCACCTTTGTCGATAAAATATAGCCCACGCTCACAGGTCCCGTGACCCATGGCCTCTCTTGTGGGTCGATTCTGAATCACCAAATATTTATCATCTAAGCATATGATAGCATTTAACTCTTTCGTCAGCTTACTAATTGAAAGGAGATTTTTTTGCTATAGCCATAACCACCAAAATATCATATAAAGAAAATTTATCATTAAAATGGCAAGAACCAATGTGATTAATAGGCAAAGACTTCCATTTCCAATAGTTACAGAATTATTGCTAGAGTAAGGTGTGACGTCATCTAGCCCAAAAATTGAAGCAATAAGGTGACTAGTTGCTCTAGAATCAAGATACCAATATGATAAATGAGAGTGAGGCTCCTCAAGGGACATGGATGAGTGGAACACATCATCCAAATAATCATAATTGATTGAGTGGGTTACAGAAGAGAGATTGTGACAATTTGAAGCAGTATGTCCAATCTTATTGCACCAATGGCATTGGAATTAAATTGTCGACCACGACCAGCGGAAGAGGAAGTAGCATATCTGGACCAGTCAGAATGAGAGAGGTCGGAACTCCGGCTTTTGGCAGGCCACGTGTGGGACTCACGCGCCTTGAAATTTTGACGATGGGTACTATTTTCTTATGTGGCAAACACAGCAGCAGGATTTTCATTAACAAAGGAGAATCAGACGTTGTTTTCTACAGGAGTTCATGGATTTTAACCTGTTCAACAACCTCTATTTATGATGGCACAGGGTTCTAGGCAAGTTTTACACTAGAAAATTGTAGATATTATGTACCGAGGGCTCAAAGAAACCACAAAATGCAGTACTTTTTTGGATAAGAAGGAGTCGAGGCCATGGAGTTGATCAATAAGGTCTTTGAACGGATGGTGAAAATCATATACGGAGCTGGAGCCACGCCAGAGATTTGAGGGATGGTCATGGAGTTACAGCTCGTTGCTAAGGAGATATTCTAAAAAAACTGAGCACGGGCGATCCCATATTGGTTTTGACGTCGAACACCCAATAGTTTCACTCATAACAATATCAAAGAATGTAGAGCGAATGAGGCTTTAAATACATTTGTCTTGAAAAGCCTAAGAAGTGTCAGTGGAATCCGTCGAAGAGGAGTCAGGAGAAGAGGAGGAAGAAATCGTTGAAGAAGATGTCGCCGGAAGGAACAGAGACCCTTCAGACTTAAGAATAGTTTGAACATGTTTTTTCCAAGAGAGAAAAGTCGTGGATGAGAGCTTAAAGGGAAGAAGATGGATGGCAGAAGAGATGAAGCGGGTTGTTTTTTATGTCATGGTTGCTGGAAGATGAAGAACCGGCGAAGAAGAAAATTTGAGTGGACACATGTAGGAGAAGAAACAAGAGGTCAGAGAAGGGGGAGTGTTTTTGGTAGTAAAGTCCTGGGAATCTGATTCCATATTAATGTTTAGTTAATGATTGAGTTTATCTTTGATTGAGATAACTATTTAACAGTACACGTGAATGGTACAAATGTAAAACTTCAATATACGGAGAAGATTCTAGAGTTCTAATCTACAGGTGATATAGTAATACAACTAACCAAACTCTTTGTCGTTCACCATTAAGAGCTATCTCCTGGAAAACGCCTGGAAGTGGTTCCCGAAAAAATGCTCTGATGATCAAGTCAGTCCTTCTCATCTAGAATTAGAGTTCTTTTTTCTAGTCTTTACTTATCTGAGCCAGTACTGCTCTCCCTCTATTTATAGCCTCTTCGAGGTTGTGGTTCCACATTGCTCAGGTTTAAGATCGTGGGTTGCGTCCTGATCGCTATCTTTCATGTTAGTGTCTTCATGCCGCCTTTCTTGGTTTATAGTTGAACCCACGATCTCCATGTTCCTTCTTTATCGGCTCGCTGTTGACCTGGACTTTTGGGCTGAATGATCTTGGTTGTTCGTGAATCAAGATTGGGCTGGACTTTGGAGGTTAGCAGTCTCTAGTTAGGCTAGGTATACACCATAACCCCTCCCAATCCATGAAGTCCATAAAACATGAAGCTATGATTATGGTTTAAACGTGTTTACAAACTTGTTTATTGTTTATTTCTTCAACTTCAATAATCAGTTCGTTATCGGGCCGTTTAGGGTGAAGTGTTATGTGCTTCTTGGCTGTGTTTTTTACTCAATTGGGTTGTACCTCCTTTGAAACTCGAGTTCAAAATTTGAAAATGCCATGATTACGGAAGGCTAGTAGCTGTTGCGATCCTGTAGCCGGGGTTTTCTCCTTTTTCTTCACTAGCAATATTTTTGGGATTTCTTTCTATGTCGTTACGCTTTCCTCCATTTATAATTGTTTCAATTTTAGTAATTTAACCCTGTCACTATTCAGTTTACAGTACTTCCTCCATTTATCTAGCATCGTCTTCTCAAGTTCCAAAAAAGGTAACTTCTTTTTTGTCAGGACATCATTATTGTATCTGTTTCCTTTTATTTAATTCTGCATTCTGTTCGTATTCTTCATCCCTTTCACTTATTCTTCTTTATAGCTCTGGTCTCCCATCGCACTCCATTAACATCATAAGTTCCTCTATTCTCGATCTACTTTTCCTTCCAGAAAGGGGTTTTTGAAGTTGTGAATTTGTGGTGTTTCTTCGTTCCAGTAATTCATTTTCCAGCCTTTGGCTGAAGGTTGTTCAATTATTTTTTTGGTGTACTATTTTTGTTTTTAGTTTCAGATATCACCATAATTTTTCTTCTCTTTCTTTGAATTCTATGACCATAATTGATATAACTTTTGTCTGGAATCTAGGAAATTTTATCGCCTTCATGTCTACCTCTAATATTGGTGAATCTTTCCTGAAAGATGTCCCCGTTGATCATGTTGATTCCGGGGAGGATTCCGACCAAATCATCTCTTCTTCTGCCTTCAATTGCGTTCTTTCTTAATATTACTTAGAAAATCTGAAGGATAGTTTTCCATTTTTGTCTTCTTATGAGCTTAAGGCTCCTGAGCCCTCTAACAGTGTTCGCAACCCTCCTTCTGGTTTCATTTCATGATACTTAGATTATCTTAAGTTTGGTCTTATTTTTCCCTTACCTTAACATATTGTAAACCTACTTTCTCATTATCAGGTCGCATTACCCAAGCTACATCCTAAGGCTGTCTCAATCATGGTTGTTTTCCATTATGTGTGCGAAGTCGGTCAAATCTCTTTTTCTCTTGACTTATTTTGTTGCATTTATCAATTTTGCAAATTGAAGAACTCCTTCGATGAATTCACTATTTCCCCAGTTACTCCAAATGTTAAGTTTGTTAGTGGATTTCCTAACAACTGTGGTGCATGGCGTAAAATGTTTTTATTCTTAAAACTTGTTAAGGGGAACGACCAGGGTTTTCCCGTTTGGAACTATAATGTTCCAAAATCAAAAATTCAAAGGGTTGGGGTTCATCTTAATGCTCAGTCTGAGGTTGTATTGACACTCAGTGATCATTCGGTCTATCTTCGCCATGCTAGTACTGAAAGCGAAGGTGTTTTTTTTCGTCGTCACTTTTCTTTGTCTTACCTATACTTTTCTCACTGTTCTCGTTACCATATTATTTTCTATTTTTATCTGACTTAATTTTTGTTCTTAATTTCAGAAATGGACTTGACCCAGTGCCTAATTGAGAGAAACTTTGCGTTTGACGATAACGATGAAGGTCCTGAACCTATAGCCACTACAACAATTGACAATTTCGCAACCATTGTGCCGCCAGAAAGGTGGGGAGGTCGATGCCCCCATTGAGGCCAACTCGCAGTTGATAACCACCAAAGCAACTGGTAAGGAAGGTGGGGAGGTGGATGCTCGCCGGGTGAAGGAAACCTCTCAAAGAAGAAGGAAACGGGATCAAACAGGTGGATCCTCAAACACATTGGAGCCTCCCAAGAAGAGTGGGTGCGACAACCATTCTCATCTTAAAACTCTATCACGAAGTCATGGAATGATGGTAGAGGGAACTATTCCTACTACCTTGTCGAAGTTGTCTCTCCGTGAGGCAATAACTGTGATGTGTTTTTCGTTGATCATGTTGTGGTTCAATTTATTTCTGTTTTTTTATGTCTAATAGTAACGTTTGATTTCGTGTTTTTGAAAATGAGGTTGGTGAGAGTCATCAACTTGTTAGTGAATGGGTCGCCGAATCCACTAAGGGAGATAGTTCACTATTGGAGAAATTGCAGGCCAATGAAGTGAAAATTGCTTCTTTGGATCTCTCCCTCAAGGTTTATGAAAAGAGAGCTTGTTCTACCATGGAGTGTGCTTCGGTTGCTAAAAAGGAAGTTGCTAGGATATTTTTGGAAATGGAAGAGATGCGGACTAATGGTCCTGCTTCACCTGGGTATCCTTGGGTTCTTGTCTATTGTCTTGTTAAGACGAAATATTTCTACAGTTTCTTTGAAGAAATATCCTCGTCTGCTTGCAATGTTGGGTATTGTGAGGCGTTAGTTGAACTGCAAAGATTAAACCCTATTGTGAAGGCTCAGAACTACCCAAACTAACAACGACTGCTAGGGTGTTGGAGGAAGAGAAGTTTAAACTTAATCAGGGATTCATTAGCCGCATTCCTGAGGGTGGTCATCCCTATTATTTTCTATCAAACCTCGCTAGCCTTCCCCATTTTCCTTCTGTGGCAGAGCTTAAAGATTGTGCGATTGATTATTTAGAAGATATTTCATTTGGCTCTAGCACATCTGAGCCTCCCACTTCTGAGCCTACAGTTAATCTTGATGTTGATGCGAACATAGAGGCTAACCTGACTATTGAGGGCCCTAATCAACACGTGAGCAAGGAGGATTCTTCTATCGTTATTCAGCCTTCGTCCACCTCCTCTACTCATGTTATTTAATCTTAGTGCTATGCATTCTGGGGCTCTACTTGTAATTTTTGACAATATTCTAAAGTGTGTATGTACTATTCGTACTATTATGAGTATTAATATTTGGATGTCTTTCTAATTTTGAAACTTCTCATTACCTTCATCTGTAGGGCTTTGATATTTTGGTTGATCATAAATTTTTGAAAAGTCTTGACTATTTGGCACCTAATATTCATTTTCGTCATCGTTCTGGGTTTTTCTCTCCTCTTTCACCTTGTCCTATTAAGTTGATCAAAGCTACCAAGTTTTTGTCTAAGGACTATATTGAGCTTATTTACATTGATCGCTTCACTATTTTGGAATCTTCTCCATTATATTGGGTGGAAAACTTCTACTTCCTCATCTCCTCCTCCTATCTCAGCCTATCCTTATAGCCGTTTTGTGCCCAAAGGTTATAACATTGAGTTGCTTAATAAGGATATAGTTCTTAGCTTGGTAGATCTCAAATCTGTAGGTGTATACATGTGTTCACTCCATCTTCCTCCATGTGTTTATGAATGGGCAGCCTGTTTAGGCATTCACTTGAGGTATATATTTCTTGTGATTCACCATCTTGAAGTTGGATGGACGAAAACCATAAAGGATGCTCAAGATTCTGTCCGCGAACTTAAAGAGTTTTGTGTTGAACAGAACATTCTTATTCAGCGTCAACAACTGAGCATGGTCAGAATGCTTCGTCAGCAGGAGGAGACTAAGAATTTTGCTTCGAGTAAGGCTAGCGAAGCTCAGCAAAAGAACCTGATAATTGATAAACAGTGTTCTCACATTGACGGTCTATTGGAGCTACTAAAGAAAAATAGGGTAAGTGTGATCATTTCTCTTCTTCTACTGCCAGGTGGCAAACTAAATTTGATGAACAGTTTGCCATAAATGCTCAGCTTCGCAGTGAGAATAAAGATCTTCGTGCTGAGTATAGTCATCTCGACTCTTGTGTGCATTAGCTTGAACAAGTTTGTGTTGAATACAAGGATAAACTTCATGCCCTTCCATCATTATCTCATCGGTCTACCGATTGTGGGGACTTATCAATGGTTATCGGCGGGAAGAGGATTAACTTTTCTGAATCTGTTAGGTCTAACATTTGCCACTTGGAAAACAAAGTGAGAAATTTGATGGCTACGAATAAGATTATCAAGAACTGTAGACATTATATGAGAATGCATCTTGATCGTGTGGAATTCGGCCCAATAACCAATTTTAAGGAATACTATGCCAATCATATTGATCATATGGAGCGAAAAGGTTTTACCCGGCATTTTGACTACTTATACATGAAACAGTGGTACGATAAAATGTTATAAGATGAGCACGAGCCTAAACTATCTCGCCATGCGGCTGAACAGTCTCATCGTGAGGTTGAGGCACCTCATAACCATAGCGGTTCTTAATCCTCTGGATCCTCTCGCGCATCTATGCATCGATATTTTATTTTCTGGATTGTTTGGAGTAGTACTTTTTATTGGCTCGTATTTTGTAATTTGGTCTTTTGCTTTTTTTCTGAACACAATTTTGTGTTTTTTGTATTTCCTTATGTTCGTTCGTATATGCATTTGTCCTTTTTCATGCTTTTGTTTTTGAGGTTGTATAATTTTTACTGCTGATATTCCCAGTTTAGCCAACTCATTCATAAGTTGTTTGTTCATTCAACCCAGATTCCTTCTTATATAGTTCCTCTTGAACTCTTAAATAAGCTAATCTCAACAGAGCTCCTGTGACCTAACTCTGAGTACGTCTTGCGTATAACATAACATAACTGTATAGTATATCTATATAATCTTAGGTTTGGTACAGGAACTGTTGAAGCCTATCGTGTTAGTGTTAGGCTTGATTTTTTCGAGAGAAATGGGTTTTTTACTGTAATTTTAGTGGAGTTGATCAATCTGTGTAATTTTAGCGTTTGATGCACGCTCATTATTGTAGAATGTTTTAAATCATAAGTCATTAATCAGAATTCGGGAATCATATGTCCTCTGCCTCAATTATCTGTCCTTTTTGTGAAGATCAGAACCATCAACTTACAAAATTACATAATATTTGTGCAGGGGCATTTGCTTTTCTTCTTCTCCTTAAGCATATTTTACCTATTTTTCTTGCACATTTGTACCTCTAGTTAACATCACTACAAGAAAGCTGGATCAGTTCAAGATTCAAGTTTAATCATCATTGGTACAAAAAGAATTAAATTCGGTTACATGCTCTTCATTGGGTGTTCATTTTATGCTTTTAAGAGCTCTTATAGAATATCTTGGCTTTAATGACAGATGATTTTGTACATTGGGCAGAGAGATGTTTCAGAGTAGAAATACACATTGGTGCCACCAGTGCTGCCAACTAATTCGGCTCCGTAATCGTGACCTTTTATGTTCACACTGCAATGGAGGTTTTGTGCAAGAACTTTCTCATTTTGATGGATGCAAGTGTTCACATAGAAGGCATGGGAGACCAAGCAAAGTTACCCAAATCTTTAGCATATGCCGAGGTGAGTACATGTAAAGTAACATGTGAAACAGAAGTGAGGGGTGGGTATATCCTGATCATAGTTACAGAGTGAAACTTCAAGAACAACTCTTTTCTTGTTTAGGTTATGACATTTAAATGTTTGAACTCTTACTTAAATGTACATCCTATGGTTGAGGAGTTTTAAGGCTAGCTTGCATTAAACTTTGTGTGTCAAGTCTATGCCTATTTTGTTGCATTTTTTTCACCTTTTCTTGTTCCGAACAAATGAATGTTTGTGTTATTTGTTAGATGTTGATCTAGAAACATTCCTTCATGCATAGCATGGGTTTAACCGATAGTTATGTTTAGTCCTATCGATTATCAATTTTGTATCATAATATTTTTTTTATTTCTATATTATCAATTTTGTGAAGTTAATATTATTATTAAATTAATGCCCTACTAAATTGTTAATTTTGGATCTTTTTCCCTCCTCTGGACGCAGTTGCGCATAGCTGCTTATAGAGCAAAGGCATTTTCCCTTCCTCTGAACGCAGCTACGCGCGGCTGGTTACAGAGGAAGGTCATCTTTCCCTTCCCCTGACGCAGCTACGCGCAGATGCTTACAGAGGAAGCACTTTTTTAATCCTTGAAAATATTTGGCAACTATTTTGAGAATCGGTGCCAACAAAAAACGGGTGCTAAATGAACATCGGTTTTTTAAAAACCGACCGATGCTAGAGGGTCATTCCTGTGATAGTGATCCACTTGGTGAATTGTGTTCCATTGTCCGTGACAATAGTTGGTGGCACTCCAAAGCGACAAACTATGTTCTACCAAACAAACTTCCTTGTAACTTCTGTTGTTATTCTTCCCAGAGGCTTCGCTTCCACCCATTTGGTAAAATAGTCAATCACGACTATTAAAAATCTTGCATTACCAGTACTATTTGGAAAAGATGCTACAAGATCAATTCACTATTTATCGAATGGCCAAGGTCTGTATACTCATGTTAAGCCAGCTTGACGTTTATGTGATATTCAGGCATTGATTTGGCAACTTCTGCACTTAAGAACGAAGTTTTATGCATCGTTGAACATAGTTGGCCAATAATATCCTACCTGAATTATTTTCTTCGCAATAACTTGAGACCCCTGATGCGTTCCACATAGCCCTTCGTGTACTTCTTTCACAATCTCTTCTGCTTGAACTGAACCCACAAACTTTGTCCATGGAGATAGGAAACCAATTTTTGTACAGGACTCCTCCTTCATAAACGTAATTGTGGGATCGTAGTTTGAACTTTCTAGCTTGTACCTTGTCTGTTGGAAACTTCCCCCCTGCAAAATAGTCTATCAGCAGCATCATCCAGTTCACTTGTTCGATTTGAACACTTGAAATGGTTGTTATCTCTGTGCTCCTGACTGGAATGACTTCCATTTTTACATCCTTGTTTCCCACCAATGAATCAAACCATTTGTTTCTAGCTTGCTCAAGGAAAATGCTTTTCTATTTTTGCTTCTTGGCACGTGTTGGACATCAAAATATTCGAGTTAATCGATAAGCTGATGAGCTGCCTTAAATATTTTATCAGTTGTTCTTCCCTCACTTTGTAGTCTCCTCTGACCTGTTGTACTACTATCTGTGTGTCGCTAAAGCTCTGAACACTTTTTTCCTTCATCCTTATCGTAAGGTCTAAGCGACATATTAATGCCTCATACTCTGCTTCGTTGTTCGTGAGTGGAAAATGGAAACGAAGTGAATATCAATGTTCTCCTCCTTCTTGGTTAACTAACAGTAGTCCTACTCCGCATCCTTACTTTCTGGATGCTCCATCCACGAAAAGGTTCCATGCGACACCACCCACTTGGACTTATGTTTGTCGATTCTGAGGTTCTGTGAGTCATTTGCGTCTTATGAATCTTTGCTTGTCATTTCTGCGATGAAGTCTCTTAAGGCCTTTGCTTTGATTGTAGCTCATGGCTGGAACTAGATTTCGTATCGCCCTAACTCGAGAGACCACTTTGTCATTCTACCGGATGCATCAGTTTTTTGTAGATGTCTTTAAATGGGTGATTAGTGTAGACAACTATCGTGTGACTGTGGAAATAGGTTCGCAACCTTCTTTTTAAGTACACTAAGGCTATAATTAACCTCTCCACTGACATGTATGCTCTTACTGCCTTCTGCAGTATTCTACTGATGTAGTATGCTGGTATTTGTTTTTGGCCCTCTTTTCGTACTAGAACTGAGCTGACTGCGTTCATTGAAACTGCCAAGTACAGATATAAGGTTTCTCCTGAGATTGGTGAATTCAATGTGGGAAACACTTGGAGTTTTTCTTTCAAAGAATCATATGATTTTTGGCTTTATTCATCCCAGCTAAATTTCTTCACTTTCTTCAGGACTTTGAAGAGTGGAAAGTATTTCTCAGCTGCCTTTGAAACGAATCAGCTGAGTGCTGCAAGCTATCCCATTAATATTTTTACTTCCTTGATTGTTCGTGGTCGAGGAAGATCAATTATTGTTTGTATTTTCTCAGGAATATAAATTATAGCTTGTATATCTTATATCAATCTCACTCAGTGTATCTTATCTTATTACTCTTAACAACCATATCATCAACATATGCTTCCACGTTTCACCCTATCTGATTGCAAAATGCGGTGTCAATCACACTCTGATATGTTGCTCCTGAATTGTTTAGTCCAAACGGCATTTTCACATAACGAAAAATTCCAAATCTTGTTGTGAATGTCATCTTCTTTGCATCTTTCCTATTCATCGAGATTTGGTGATATCCTTTTTATGCATCCAGAAAGGCTAGGCCTTCGTACCTTGCCATTGTTTCGACTAGATGATTAATTTTAGGCAAAGGATAACAATCCTTTGGGCATGATTTGTTTAGATCAGTGAAGTCTATGCACATTCTTCATCCTGCGCCCGCTTTTTTCACCATTTTTGGGTTAACTAACCACTTTGGATATGTTACCTTCTTTAGTATACCAGCTTGAAAGAAAAGCTGCAACTTCTTCTTCGATTGCCATCTGCCTATCACTAGCGAAACTTTGTTGCTTTCGCTTGACTGCCTTAACTTAATCACCAATGTTCAGGGAATGAGTAGTTATTTCTGTGTTAACTCCTCCCATGTTCTGTACACTCCATGTGAATGTGTCCTTATAGATTCTAAGGATTCTTATTACCTATTGTTTCTCCTGATCTGGGAAATGCTTTCCAATTTTGACACATTTGGAAGTGTCTTCATCATCTAGGGTGACGACTTCCATTTCTTCTCCTTGATCTACTGTTAACTCACCTTACCTAAATAATTTTCTATCCGAGACAACATTAACCATCTTTGTTTCCTATCAACATTTCCCTGATTTCATCACAATAACCATACACTGCCTCGCTGTTTGTTGGTTTCCTCTTATTTTTGCGATTCCAGCTGGAGTTGGGAACTTAATCACCAAATGATACGGAGACCGTATTTCCTTTGTTGTGTTCATCTAGGGTCTTCCAATTACGGCATTGAATGGACTTGGAACATATATGACCAAAAAATTGCACATGATGATGCAATTTCTATCGTTCTCACCAATGGTGACAGGTAATTGTATGTTGCCTTATGGTGTCTCTGCTCATCTCATAAATCCTATCAGTGAGGATGTGAACTTTATGAGATTTATCCGCTTGAATCCTAGCTTATCGAAGCACCCCACTAATAGAATTTTGACTGGACGTCCATCATCAACGAACACTCTATGAACTGTTGCATTTCCAATTTTAGCGATGATGACCATTGGGTCATTATGTGGCGTAGCATTTGGGACTGCATCCTCTTCACTAAATGTGATTCCTTCATCTAGACGAACCCTTTTGTAAATAGGCTCTTGTGGTGACGAATATCTAGCCTTGGCTTTCCAAGAATTATTGAATAGTGATTCATTTAACCCATGTATAGACAGGATCACTCTTTCTGGAGCCTCGGTCGCTGTATCTTCATCATAATCCACCTCTGCTTTCATCTTCTGGTTTTTGCTCTGTGTGTTCACTGTGCCCTGGTTTTTTGTCATGGAGCTCTCATCCTCATTCGCTTCGTTGTACTGGCTTCCCTCCTCTTCATTTTTATATTGGCTCAAATAGTCATCCTCGGTTTTCCTCTATCTGTCTCCTAAAATATCTACAATACTCTATATCATGGCTATGTTTTTTATGGAAAGCACAGTAGTATTCCTTGGATTTTTTTATCAGGGTGTCCTATCATTGGTGCCGGTTCGCGGAACAATTCCCTGTTGTCTTGCCATATTTCCTTCCTTGATTTCTTCAGGGGCGTCTCCTGGAATGATGTGCTCTGCATTCCCGATTCTATTCCCTTGAAAGGTATATTTCCTTTCCCTTTCTTTATAAACCCCTTTTGTGTATCTTCTGTCATTTTTTTCTCGCCTCATTCCCACTCTATCTTGCGGTTGTCTGCTTAATCTGTTCTCACATGTTGATCAATCATTTTCTACAAATCTCTTGGGTTTTTGGGCATATTTGTTGTAAGCTATTTTTTGAACTCTCCCACCCCGGGGGGGGGGGGGGGGGGGGGGGGGGGGGGGGGGGGGGGGGGGGGGGGGGGGGGGGGGGGGGGGG
>JAULKM010101847.1:0-11681 GCA_032355605.1 Rubia tinctorum | reverse complement strand
CACCCCCCCCCCCACCCCCCCCCCCCCCCCCGTAAATTCACCCAAAGAGGATTGGAACGACAAGTCTCAAACCTGCAAACTTTCCGTGGCAAACAGATTATGGTATGCTGCGAGGCTCTTATCATTTCGCTGAGCTATATTGTTTTGGTGAACTTCCTCTTTTAATATAAATGACCTAAGAATAAATCTGACAACTTCGCCCAGGATTTAATGCTTCCTTTTGGAAATTCCTCATACTATGTGATCGCTATTCCTGATAAGAAAATTGGGAAGGCTTTGCATCGCGAAACCTCATGCTATTGCGATATGAATGTGGGAATTCCTTCGGATCCATGGTTCTATCATAATTTTTTACGTGCAAAGGAAGTTTGAAATAAGAAAATGATTGTACAAGATTTCTCTGTTCACTTTAAGGAATGCTGTGAATGCTCTCCTTTCCTTTCCTTGCTTCGTGTTAGGAGATTCTACTTCTTTCTCTTCATTTTTTGTATCTTCCCTATTATTTCCTTTTTCTCTGCTAGGAAGATATCCTTTGTTCTGATTGGAGTTCATGCTCTTGTTGCGTCCAGCTGTTTGTTCTTATGTCTTATTGTTGTTGCTTCTCTCACTTCTGGTGAACACCATAATTTACCTTAAGGATTTTGAAACAAAATATTCCGTCCCCACATTCGGCGCAAAATAATGTGGTAATCCAAAAAATAAAACTCTTTTGCGTTTACCATTAAGTATTGTCTCCTGCAAAACAGATCCCGGAAATGGTTCCGAAAAAATGCTCTCACGATCAAGTCAGTCTTTATCCTCTAGAATTAGATTTCTTTTGTCTAGTCTTTACTTACCTGAGCAAATACTGCTCTCCTTGTATTTATAGCCTCTTCGAGGTTTTGGTTCCATATTGCTCGGGTTTGAGAGCGTGGGTTGCGTCCTGATCGCTATTTTTCCGGTCCGTGTCTTCGTGCTGCCTCTTTCAGTTTATAGTTGAACCCACGATTGCCCTGTTTCTTCTTTATCAGCTCACTATTTACCTGGACTTTTGGGCTGAATGGTCTTGATTGTTAGTGAATCAAGATTGGGCTGGACTTTGGAGGTCAGCGGTCTCTAGTTGGGCTAGGTATACACCAACAGGCTATCTATAAGCTATCACTTTTTCTGCCTTTTATTTTTTGCTTTAGTATAACAACGTCATTATGATCTCCTTCTTACTTTCTAGAGTAGATTTTTGTATTGTGCCACGTGTCGGTCACTGGTTGGTTTTCGATAAAAACATGAAATCTTATTCCATTGATGACTTGACCAGATAATTAACCAACAACACTTTCTATGCTTTTCTTTCTCTTTCTTTTCTTTTTATCTCAAAATCGGATCAGAATACTTTCAGATCTAAATAATGTCCAGAATGGTACCCACATTTAAGTGAAATTCACATTTTGATACCTAATTTTAATTTTTTTTAAAAAAATAGTGCCAACTTTTTCATTAATGTTCCATAAAGGTACTTTTTAGATATAAATGGGTACCGTTGTGGCACAATTTTGATTCAAATTGGTATCAATTTTTTGCTGAAATATACAATTTTCAGACATAAATGAAAAGGTTAGTAACTATAAAGTCACATGCGGTTTTCAATATGTATTATGTTGACATTTGTGAAATAATTTTAAAAGGAAAAATTTTTCATGTTGGAACATACGGAAAGCTGAGGATTTGATTGATGATAGAATATTGTGTGATATTGGTTTATAGAAATATGAAGATTGTGCAATATTGATTCAGACGTGTATGGAGCATAATGTACTTATGGAAAATCCCTACAATTGTGGAATTGAATTTATAGAATATTATGGGATATTTGAGATAAGGAATATCCCTTTATTTAAGGGATTTGGATATGCTTCAGAAGCAGATAAGGAACAGAAATATTGTGGAGATAATCATAGAGGATTCCAATCTTCTCAATGGACTATTTATAAAGGCCATTACGGCTGCAATATGTACAATTTTAATTGCAAAATTCTGCACACAGAATTTGTATATTTCCGAGAGTATTGCGAGAGCTAGTATGCATATGTTCCAACATACCGTAACCTGTTGATCAAGTGTAGAATTGTATACCTTAATTCCTCGGGAGGCATAAAATCCAATGTCGACGTGTTTAGAGGTTAGAGGGAATCTGATCAAGGCAGATCGGTAGCAAGGAGAGCTTACAGAATTCACACAAGTATAATTAGAAGATAAGTATAATCGTATGATGTACTTTGTAGTATGTCATTCTAATTAGTGGATTCATGCTGAATTGGTCCAGGCCCCATAGATGTAGGTGGATTTCACCGAACTGTGTAACCAAGTCTTGTGTGTTTTTGTTTTGATTTATTACATGCTTGGTCAAATAGGTTATGTTGGAACACGGAGTTAAAATTAAGTTAATTAGGTAAAACCAAATTTCAATTGGTATCAGAGCTAAGTCACTTATTCTTACCCTGGGTTGTGTCAAGGAATGTCTGATCCAGTTTTACCATGACAACCAAAGAAGGAGCTTCAGTGTCTCGGCCACCACTGCTGGAAGGAACAAATTACAATTATTGGAAGACACACATGAGGGTGTTTATCAGCTCAATGGATGAACTGGCTTGGTAATTTGTTGAGACTGAATGGAGCCCTCCTACTAAAGATGTTGAATCCAGCTCAAAGGAGAAAGAAGTGGAATCAAGTGCGAAGAAGGAGAAGCATAAAGAGAAGTTCAGTTGAACCCCTGATTAACTCAAGGCTTCACTAGCAAATTCAAAGGCGTTGAATGCTATATTCGCGGTTATAGATGAAACCCAGTTTAAACTGATATCTACATGTCATCAGGCAAAGAAGGCTTGGAATATTTTGGCAGACTGTTCATGAAGGAACGAGTCGTGTACGTGAATCAAACCTACAAATGTTGGCCACAAAGTTTGAAGAATCGAAGATGGAGGAGGATAAAACTATTTCTATATTTAATAGAAAACTCAGAGATATCTCCAGTATGGCGTATCAACTTGGAAAAGTTTACAAGGAATCAAAATTGGTTAAAAAGACTCTGAGATAATTGTCCAAAATATTTGTAATGAAAGTTGCAACAATATAAGAAGCCATAAATGTAGCCACCATAATCTTGGATGAATTAATGGGATCACTACAGACATATGAGATGACAATGGAACAACCTGTAAAGAAAGCTCAGAAGGATTTGACCTTTAAAACATCGTCATCACGAGTCAATCATGAATCCGATAGTGATGATGGTATTGAAGAACTTGCTCTCATTACTAAGAATTTCTCAAGAATGCTGAAGAAGGTGGTGAACAAAAATCACAAGAGAAATTTGGTGGCAACAAACCTCGGGCACGGGAATTTTCGAACAATTGTGGAATATGTATGGACCAAGAAAATCAGTAGTTCCCTCGAAATCAAGGTGGTGAAGCAAAATAGCCTGGAAGAATTCAATGTAGAGAATGTGAAGGATTTGGGCACATACGGGCTAAATGTGCTAATACCCGAAAGAAGCAGGGGAAATATTATGTCACCTCATAGAGTGAAGATGAAGAAGATGAGAAAGAGGAAGAGGAACTTACAAGTAATTAAGTGGCATTTGGAGCAAAAGTTCACAGTGGATCAGATGCTGATGATGTATGTTCCAACATGTCAAAGAGAGACAGGTGTGTATGGTCCAACACAAGTTTTGGTGACATCTCCAGTGACGATGAAAAACTAGTTGTAAGCGATGAAGAGATATACACAGCATATGAAAATATGCATGACATGTAGCTAAAAGTTGTTGACACGAAAAAATCATTGAAGATGGAGAAAAATCATTTGGCTAAGAGGGAGAATGAATTGCTAGTTCTGATTGATGAACAAAGAAGAGAGATTGAATAATTGACATTAAGTTTAAAATCCATGACCGAGAGAGCCGAGATGGTCGAAGCAGCAATTACCAAATTAAACACTAGTAAGGAAAAACTTAATGATATTCTGACTATGAGAAAGAACTTTGGAGATCGATAAGGAATTGGCTACGAAAATCCTTCAGGCAGCACAGTTGATTTCAAGACATAGATGAAGAGAAAGGTTATCAAGACTAGACAACGAAAAACCTCTCATATGTAGCTACTGCATGTATCAAGGACATACTGAGAACCAATGTATCCGATTACTCAGGGACATAATTAATAGACGACAACTGGTTGCATGTTCCAACATAGACGATGTTCAAGTATCAAGGATGATCAGAAAGGTATGAATTATTAAACGTAGCAATACCTGCCTTGTTGTTCATACTTCTCTTATTGCATATTCTAGAGACTCATGGTACTTTGATAGTAGCTGCTCTAGACACATGACTAGAACCTAGGAATTTCTTGAAAAAGTTCAAACCATATGATGGTGGGTTTGTTACTTTTGGGGGTAGAAAGAAGAGCCGAGTGGTTGGAAAGGGAGAATTGAAGATTGAAGGATTTCTAGTATTCTCGAGTGTCTTACTCGTTGAAGATATGAAGGAAAATCTAATGAGTATCAGTCAGTTATGTGATGATAACATGACTGTTGAATTTCAAAAAGACAAATGCATAGTGAAACATGGTGAAGACAAAGTTCTATCAGGTATTCGATCTTCAACCAACTGTTATCTATTGGAACAAGAGGTAAATTGTCTTAGTTCAAAGCATGATGAAGGAACGTTGTGGCACAGAAAGCTCGGTCATGATAACTACAAAACCTTGGTAAAAATTACCAACTTGAAGGCAGTACGAGGTATTCCTACATTCACAGGCACATAATGAATTGTTTGTGGACCATGCCAACAAGGTAAACAAATTCGTTCTCCTCACTCTTCAGTTCAGTATATCACTACCTCAAAAATGCTAGAACTACTGCACATGGATTTGATGGGTCTAGTCAACATACCTAGTGTGAGTGGAAAGAAGTATATTTTTGTCTGTGACGATGATTTTTCTAGGTACACTTGGATAGCCTTTCTGAAAGAAAAATATGATACTGTGGATGTTTTCAAGAGTTTGGTGATGAAATTGTAGATAGAGAAAGGAAGTCCTATAGGAAATATCGTTCGAATTCGAAGCGATCATGGCAAAGAATTTGAAAACTCTAAATTCAGTTAATTATGTGATGACCTTGGCATACAACATGAAATCTCTGCACCTGTCACTCCTCAACAAAATGACACTGTTGAGAGGAAGAACATGACCCTTAGGGAAATGACTCGAGCCATCATTGCTGAAAAATGAATACACAAAAAATGGTGGGCCGAAACCATTAATACAGCCTGCTATACAATAAATTGAGTGTATCTTCGTTCATTCACCAGCAAAACTTCATACGAGATTTGGAATGGGAGGAAGCCAAAGATTTCCTACTTTCATGTGTTATAAAGCAAGTGTTATATTCTGAGAGATAGAGAGCAGCTGACAAAATTTGACAATCGAAGTGACGATAGAATCTTTCTCGGATACTCTGTGAATAGTTATGCATATAGGGTATACAACCTTCAGATAAAATCTCTTATGGATTCCATAAATGTCATTGTGGATGATTCAGATGACAAGCAGGAACAAACTGGAAGAGAAGATGAAACGGATCTGGACTATGTTCCAACACAGGATAGTCAGGTTGATCAGCCAAACCATGTTGGAACATCTGAACAACCAGAACCTAAAGAACCTGAAGCAATCGAGTATGTTGGAACATCCTCTCCTACTGCCACACGACATGTTCCAACACAGATAGTACACGTTCCAACACAGATGGAAACTGAACCCACCATAAGGAGAACTCGCTCAATTCCAAGAGTCAACTACAGAGAACTTGCTTGCTTGCAATGCTTATCTCTCTGATAGAACCTAAGAATTACAAGGAATTAATGAATATTGGATTTCGGAAATGCAATAAGAACTTGAGCAATTTAATCGCAATGATGTGTAGTGTCTCACTCCTTGACCAAAAGGGTAAATGTTATCGGCACCAAGTGGATCTTCAAGAACAAATTTGATGCTGATGGACAGGTTACTCGAAATAAGGCAGGGATGGTTGCTCAAGGATATACTCAATTTGAAGGAGTTGATTTTGATGAGACATTCGCACCAGTTGCAAGGTTAGAATCAATACGAATCTTACCCACTATTTCCAGTACTCTGAATTTCACATTATACCATATGGATGTCAAAAGTGCATTCTTGAATGGTATGGTCAATGAAGAGGTGTATGTGGAACAACCTAAAGTATTTGAAGATCCTCATTATCCACATCATGTGTATCAACTCAAGAAGGCCTTATATGGTTTGAAACAGACTCCTAGAGTATGGTATGAACGACTGACACACTTTCTCATTAAGAAAAGGTATCTTCGAGGGGGAGTAGATCACACTTTATTTGTGCTAAATAAATCCTCAAAGATTCTGATTGCACAAATCTATGTGGATGATATTGTGTTTGGCTCTACTACACCATCTATTGTACAAGATTTTGTATCTCTGATCAAAGCCGAATTGGAAATGAGCATGGTTGGTGAACTTAAATACTTTCTAGGGCTTCAGGTAAAACAAGAAAATAATGTGTTGTTCATAAGTCAAAGCAAGTATGCCTTGAATCTGGTAGAGAGATTTGGATTAAGTTGTTCTCGAGATGTACGAACTCCAATGGCGGCTACGAAAAGATTGGGGAAGGACGAAAAAGATGTTCCAGTTAATCAAAAATTATACCGGAGTATGATTGGGAGTCTCTTGTATCTCACAGTCAATCGACCTGATATATGTTTCAGCATAGGTGTGTGCGCAAGATTTCAGGCTAATCCAAAGAAATCACATTTTACTGCAGTCAAAAGGGTTATTCTATATGTTAGTGGGACTACTGACTATGGTATATGGTATTCTAAGAATCAAGATTCTTTTCTAATTGGTTACATTGATTCTGATTGGGGTGGTAATGCAGATGATCGTAAAAGTACGACTGGTGGTTGTTTTTTTATTGGCACGAATTCGATCTCTTGGTATAGTAAGAAGTAGAATTCAATCTCCTTATTAATATCTAAAACTGAATATCTTGCTGTTGGAAGTTGTTGTGCACAGTTGGTATGGATGAAACAGATGATGAATAATTGTGGAATTCAGCAAGGACCTCTAAAAGATTCTATGTGACAACAAAATTGCGATTGATACATCTAAAAATCCAGTTCAGCACTTTCGACAAAGCACATTGACATCAAACATCATTTTACTCGAGATATGGTTGAAAGAAAGGAAGTGGCAGTAGCCTATGTTCCAACATGTGATCATTTTGCAGATATATTTACTAATCCTTTGGATACTGCTACGTTTGAGCTCCTCAGAAAACACTTGGGAGTGTGTCGACTTTGAGGTTTTTTCCTTCTGTACATATTTTTATTGTTTTTATAAATACAGAAAAACAAACAAAAAATAGAAAGAATAAAGGGAGAGCAAAAAATAGAAGGATGAAGTTCTGTTGGAAGTTCAAAGAAGTTTTACACGAGTTGACAAGTAAAGAAAGGTAATGATGTGTCTTGGAAAGGGAAAAAGTTTACACGGGTTGAGAGGTGAAAAGGGTAGAAGTTAATTTTGATTCAAACTCTTTCGATCCCTCCACATTTTTCTCTTTTTCGGCTACACACTCCTTCTTCTCTACCAAGTTTTTCAAATTTGGAAATTATGTTGGAGAATACATTGCCTAGATAGGAGTGTATTTTTCTTCGAAAACCACCAAAAATTGTTGCCAAAATATTGCTCAAAATTGCTACAATGGCCGAAAAAATGAACCAAGAGCATGCACAACCCACCTCCGGCAGACAAGAAGAGAAGAATGATGCACCAAGCAAAGGGAAGTCTCTGTATCAAAAGGTCACTAATCCTGAAACTCCTCACATAGTTTGGGAAGGTAGATAGTTCAAGTCATTGGGTGAATTTTTTGAATGGGTGCAAGCAAATAAAGTCACCGTAGATTTGACAAAATTTAAAATCTATGAAGGAAAATTTCTAGAGGTTGATATAGAGGAGATACTGACCGGGGACATAGGAGGGTTGGAAAACATTGAAAATTATAACCCTGGGTTGTTGAGAGGTGCATACGGGGAGCATAGAGGGAAGGACATGTTCCGTGTATTTTGTTATGCTCCTGGTCTGAATTTAGTTCACATTGAGGAGATAGATGAGAATGAGACTGAAGGCTTGGAGGTGATCAGATCTTCTGATCAGATGAAGATTGTTCAGTATGATTCCCTGGTTGTAAGAAAGTATGAAGAACTCAGGGCAATAGAGCCTGCAGTGATTGTGCTGACTGACAATGAAGAAGAAGAAGAAGATGGGTATGTTCCAACATACTAGGAGGAAGCAGAGTATGTGCATGCTATGGAAGATGATGAATAGGAGTTTGGGTGCACCGATGATGATATGGGAGATCAGTACTACCAGAAGGAGTACGAGTATACAAGATCTCCATATGATGATGCGGAAGTTTCTGAGGTTAAAAAGGGAGGAGCTGATAACCCCATAACTGAGCCTGATGAGAATGAGACGGAGCACTTGGATACTGCTAAGAGACAGAGTATGTTCCAACACTGGAGGTTGAAGAGTCAAATGAATCTGGCTATGTTGGAACACAGGAAACTGCAAAGACTGAGCAGGGTGAGGAAGCAGCACCTGAGACAGAGCATGTTCCAACACAGCAACTCAATCTTACCTATTCCAGTGTGAGGTCTTTGATGTGTTTATCCATACCAGGTTGAGGAAAGCTAAGAGGAAGGAGCCTGCAATTGAATTATCTCAACCAGTCAAGAAAAGCAAGAAGGATGCTCATGCTCCTACACCTAAGAAAAGGTCAATTTTACCACCACCTCCTGTAAGTGATGCTCTCTCAAATATTTTATATGATGAAGATTGTGAGGAAATGGGAGAAGTTTTTTTCCAAAGGAATATTATTTCTGAGAGGCCAGTATACTTGATAGCATATAAACCAAGTGGTTTTTCTGATTTTTTGGAGTTGATTAGCATGAAGAAAGTTGCCTCTGTGTTTTAAGACGACAACAAATAGCTGGTCTGTGAGGTTTACTCAAATCTAATGGCTGGGAACTTAGAGGATGATTTTCTTTGGTGTGACCGAGTCTATGTGAGAGGCAAGATTGTAAACTTTTTTTCCGAAAAAAGTAACAGGTTGCTGGGGTTAAAAACACCAGATTTTGAATGATTTTTTTCTGAGGACATGAAGGTCACTGATGATTAGATTTTGGCTGAAATTTCTGGTGGGGTTAAGACTGAGTGGCCGGAAACTGGGTATTCTCAAGCATCCTATCTATCCTCTAGGTTCTTTGGACTCTATCAGGTTTCAGTAAACTATTGGATGTCTTCTACAAACACTACATCATTGACCCGTGAAATGGATAAGTTGTTATACCGTGTTGGAACACAGAAACCTGTCAATCTAGGATTGCTCATTCAGCAGAGCATTGTGAGGTAGCAATCTCTACTAAGGCAAAGCATGCACTGGTTTATCCTTGTATCATCTCTGCCTTGGTAAGAAGTAAGAGAGTCAAGGCCAAGCCTAAAAACCAGATTGTTGAAACTGAGCCTCTAAGGCCAAACAAGAATACCTTTGGCATGATACACGTAAATGATCTACCGTGGAATCCTAAAGCCACTGCTTCTACTTCTACTGGTGATGAAAGGAAAGCCAAGTTTATGGCTATGGATGCAAGACTGGGAACTATCACCATTCAGATTGTAGCTCTAGAAGCTAAGAAGACTAGAATTGAGAGGGGGGAAGGCTCAACTGGAAGCACAAATTGCTGCTCCTGATCAGAACTGATGTGTCTGAAGGGCTATGTTCCAACATAGTCATACTTTGGTTTCAGAGGGAGTAGATTCTATGATATTTTTCTGTTATTTGTGATGTTATTATGGCTTTGTCATATTCATAGCCCCAGGGGGAGAATATTTTAGAGTTTGTTGGATATTATTTCCATGGATATTATTTCTGGTTTGTAATATGAATTAGTTCTGAATTTCTGGTTCATATTTTTTTGTTCCTCTTATTTATTTCAGACGCTGTGATTATTATATGTTCCAACATAAGGTGTTTCTGGAAGACTTATGCTGTGATATTGGAAGTTTTTCTATGTGGTCTTGATTCCAAAATGGTTGGGTCCACAAAATGTCAAAGGGGGGAGATTGTAAAGTCACATGCGATTTTCATTATGTATTATGTTGGAATTCGTGAACTAATTTTAAAAAGAAAAACTTTCCATGTTGGAACATATGGAAAGTTGAGGATTTGATTGATGATAGAATATTGCGTGATATTGGTTTATGAAAATATGGAAATTGTGCAATATTGATTCCGACGTGTATGAAGCATAATGGATTTATGAAAAATCCCTACAATTGTGGAATTGGATTTATAGAATATTATGGGATATCTGAAATAAAGAAAATCTCTTTATTTAAGAGATTTGGATTTGGATATGCTTCAAAAGTAGATAATGAATATGAATATTGTGGATATAATCATGGAGGATTCCAATATGCTCAATGGACTATATATAGAGGACATTACGACTGCAATATGTACAATTTTAATTGCAAAATTTTGCACACGTAATTTATATATTTCCGAGAGTATTGCGAGAGCTAGTATACATATGTTCCAACATACCGTAACTTGTTGATCTAGTTCAGAATCGTATACCTTAATTCCTCGGGAGGAGGAGATTCGAGGTCAGAGGGAGTATGATCAAGGCGGATCGGTAACAAGGGGAGCTTGCAGAATTCACACTTCTATAATTAGAAGATAAGTATAAACGTATGATGTACTTTGTACTATATCATTCTAATTAGTTGACTCATTCTGAACTGTGTCAGACCCTGCAGATGTAGGTGGATTTCACCAAACTGCGTAACCAAGTCTATGTGTTTTTGTTTTGATTTATTACATGCTTGGTTAGATAGGTTATGTTGAAACACGAAGTTAAAATTAATTTAATTAGGTAAAACCAAAATTTCAGTACCTTTAAAGGACAAATTCAAAATTTGGATACCAAACTGTGAATTTCAATTAAAAGTGGGTATCATTTTGAACAATCTCTTCTATCATATCTATAAAAGAAACTTGAATAAACCCGACCTAAATGCTTGGCACTCTTCTTGGACCCAACACAGAGATTATACTCTCTCTGTACCATTTCAAACTGCAAATACTATTTATTTAGTCAATACTTATTAAGTTTGATTCTAAAATTGAATTGGTATATAAGTGTACGTACTATTGTTTAATACATTTTTTGATTCGTTATAACGTATATTTTCGAAATATCAAATTTTCACAAGTTTTAATCATCATTAATGAAAGATATTAAGAATTAAATATTTTTCGAATCAACTGTCAAAAGTTAAAGTGTGCCGCTTGAATTATTAGGGAGGGAGCAGCAACATGGATTCGAGACTTCAAGTTGCAAACAAAAATAACAAATGGTCAAGATGATAGTAATTTTGAAGGTTTTCCGTAGGGGTGGCAAAATAGACCCGTAACCCGCGGGTCAAGCGGGTTATCTAATTTTAAACCCGTATAGGTATGGGTAAAATGGGTAATGAGTTAAATGGGTAATGGGTTAAATGGGTAGTTGAAAAATATGGGTTGAATGGGTT
>JAULKM010101846.1:0-10028 GCA_032355605.1 Rubia tinctorum | reverse complement strand
TTGCCACTATCTACCATTCTTGGTAGTATAGTAGTAGGAACGAGAGCAATATATAAATCTTATCTTTGACCCCTAACCGCCATCCTCCCTTGTTTAACGTTGCTCGGGAGAGGGCGGATCAAATTTTGGCACCGTTGCCGGGGATTTTAGTTTAACGATCTAGTAGTTAACTTGCATAACTTGTTAGTTGAGTAAATTGTGTTGTTTTTTTATTGGTTTTTGTTGTTGAGCATTCCTACTTGTTTCTGGTTACTTCTAACCATTTTTGCTAGTGTTGATTTTAGTTGGACACTTTTTTATTCCCGGTTTATGGTACATAACCGTGCCAAGAACTTGGGAGTTTTACATAGTCCGACGAATTGCACAGGTAGTAGGAAAGGAAGGAAAAGGAGACCTAGGTCGGAAGTTCCATAAGAACCACTTTTGGTAGCCGTAGAGAAAGAAGAAATGGCAGAGGACAACCGCACTTTGAGAGAGTCGATAGCTCTAAACTTGGAGAATCAACCGATTTGCATCATCTTCCCACCCTTTCCACCAAATGTGAATTGTGAACTCAAGAGAAGCATGATCCATTGCTTGCTAACTTTCCATGGGATGACCGGAGAAGATCCAAACAAGTATCTTTCGATGTTCCACCTAGTTTATATCAATATGAAGCCTGCGGGTGTTTCAGAGGAGGACAACAATCTGAGGGTGTTTCCCTTATCACTTCGGAATTCGGCCAAATATTGGTTATACTATCTCCGACCCGGTTGTATCACCTCATGGATGGATGTGAAACATGGATTTCTTGAGAAATACTTCCCAGCTTCAAAGTATGCGGGGTTGAAACAACAACTCTCCAACATCTCCCAGTTTGCTAATGAGTCCCTCTATGAGTATTGGGAAAGGTTCAAGAGATTGTTGACTAGTTGTCTGTATCATTCATTCAAGGAGGGAAACTTGGTTTAATATTTACTTGAAGGATTGTGCAATGATGGCATGTGTATAGTGAACGCCGCTTGCAACGGTTCGATAGCCAACAAGAGCCCAAGGGAAGCAATGGCACTCATCAAGGAGATGGAAAACAGAACAAGAGAATTTGGTTCAAGGTCTAGGGTGAAGCCCATGAATGAACCATCTCAATCCGCGAAGTTAGAGGAGAAATTCCAAGTTCTTGCCTCCATGATGAAAGAGTTCGTGAAAGGGGGAGTCCAACAAGAAATTTTTTGCGGTGATTGTAATCTTGATCATCACACGGATGCATGCTTACAAGTGGTGAAGGACTTTGTGGAAGTTAAGGCGTTGAATTTCAACAATGGTGGAAATAGGGTACTGTTTGCTAAGGGGTAACAATAAGGGTTCCGTGGGAACCAAGGATGAGAAAGGTAAGATCCCTACTCAAACACATTCAACCCGAGGTACCGCATCACCCCAACTTCCGTTTGCGTGAGGAGAACCAAATGCAAGGGTACAACCGAGGCAGGAAAGCTTCACCTCAACCCTATCTGAGGTGACGAGAGCCTTTAAACAATAACGCCTCACTCTACAAGTCCGACCGAGAGTAAATTCTTGAAGCAATATCTCAATTGGCCAAGAAACAATACATCTTTGCAGAGCGTACAAAGTGAGAGATTGAAGATCTTGGGACAAGGTCATTCTCAAGCATAAAAATTCTTGAATTCAAGTCGGGAAACTTGCCACCTTGGTGAGCCAACTTGAAGCCAAAGAGTCTGGAAAACATCCTTCCCAACCGGATATCAATCCAAGGAATGTGAGTTCTTTAAACTTGAGAGGCGAGAAGGAGATACGTGATCCTAAGAACAAAATCCTACCAGAGGACAACTTGATTGCGGACAACAACAGAACCAACTTGGAGGAGCAAGAATTGGTTGTGGAGAAACCTGTCAAGAAGCTTCCAACACCCGGAGCGGGAATTAATCTCCTGCCACCTTTCCCTAATGCACTTAGGAGAAGGCCGAAGGTGACAACCAATGATGATCATAAACAAAAATTCTTCGAGAAGGTGAAGGTTAGTGTTCCAATATTGGACTTGATTAGACATGTTCCCTCGTATGCAAAATTCTTGAAAGTCGCATGTATAAGAAAGAGGAATAAATCCCTTAAGAAAGTAGGTAAAGTGAAAATAGGGGGTTGCGCCACTCTTAACCATAGAAAATTAACTACAAAATGTGATAAACCCGACATGTTTTCAATTCCTATTTCTTTAGGTGGTAAATTGGTGAAAAATGCTATGATTGATCTTGGAGCTTCTATTAATATCATTCCTTCATGAATTTATGAAAACCTAGAACTAGGTGAACTTAAAGAGACTAGGGTAATCATCCAAATGGCCGATCACTTCCAAGCTAGTCCTCATGGACTAGTGATGGATGTGATTGTTCGAGTAGGCAATTTGGTGTTTCTGACAGACTTCTATGTCCTTGATGTAGAGCACGATGGTGGTGCACCCTCAATTTTATTGGGAGACCTTTTCTTAAAACATCAAGGACTTATATCGATGTTCATTCGGGAACACTAACCTTAGAGGATGACATGGATAGAATTGGGTTCGATATTTACAAGTCCAAGCATGATTCATCTAATTCCTCTCTTGTTCATAACTTATTGTGAGGAACGTGCTCAACATGATGAATCTTGTGTGATTGAAGATGTTAAATGTCTTATTGAGATTCTTAAAGATGAGGAGGTGTTACCCGACATTGAAACTTTGCATGCTCTATCTTGTATGAATGAACCGTGCAATGATACACTTTTTGATGAACACGTCTCTTTTGGTGTGATTAAAGATGCTTTGCCACCTATATTGCACACTAACTTGCATTAGAAAAAGAAGAGGGTTAAGGAATTAATTGCTCCTAAACCTCTTTCGCTTCCCAAAATCAACAAGAATGTATCTATAATTGAGAAATATGGACATGTTTGGTATGTCTCACCAAAGATTAAGGGTAAGCCTAAGGTAATGTGGAGCCTCATCCACAAGGATGGGGTTGTTTGTGGTGTCAAGGATGGTGATTCTAGTGACCCATCAAACTGTTCTTATTAGTTTTCCAAAAATACATGAGATAATAAGTCATGAGGATGACAATAAAAGTACAATGCTTTATTTTATAGTTTCCCTTTAAAAATATTTTATTTTAACATTTTGGGAGTGTGAATTTTTTGTGGTGTTTTTAAAAAAATCCAGTCATCTATTCTATTTGGAACAGTATTGCTCTTGGTTTTGGTGTTTTTGGGTGTAGGTATGGAAGAAATGATTTTTGGAAGAAAAATGCAGGGGTACCTTATGCCAAGGTCTGGCACAGGCCGTTCCAGAGCCAATCAGCATGAGCCTGACACGGCAACTACGAGGGCGCCACGCAGGAGCCACGACTCGTGCCACATCCATCCCAACATGGAACTTTCCCCCCCCCCCCCCCCCCCCGCATTCCAAACCCCTCACACCAGCCTTCTCTTCCTCTTCCCCTTTCCCTATTCCCATATTCAACCTCTCTCACTATTTTGGTCATATCTCTCTTAATTTTTATCTGATTCACCCTCATCAGGTGTCAAAATCTTTGTCTTTCCAAGATCTATCCAAAACACTAACCTTTGATCTCATAACCTCAGAAATTTTCCCAGAGAATTCAAAGAGTATCTCGGTCAGAATTGAGTTTTCCTCCCAAAAAACTCAAATTTTGGTCCATTATGGGTGTTGGATCTACTTTGACCCATCTTAGGAGGGATTCCACACATTCCTCGAGCAAAGATCTCACCAAATTTGGCACTAGAGGTACATGGCCAAATTTTTATTCTCTTTAAGAATTGAAAGTTTTGAAATTCTTGTGTTGTGAGGTTTGCATGCTTGGAAATTTTGGTGGATATTGTGGTTGATAATATTTTATGCTCGGGGGTGTTTGTGGTATTTGTTCTTGGAGAACTTTTCTAGAATCTATCTGTGTATCTGCTTTAATTTTGTGCATTTATCATGGCCCGTGGATATAGGGGAGAATCTAGTGTACCATTTATGGGGTTAACCTCCCTCTCTTAGGATCCTAAGGAAAGGTGGGGCTACCTAGTAGGCCGCCCTATTCAAGAGACAAAGTTTGTAGATGAAGAAACTCTCAAAAATCTCAAACTCTAGAAACCTGTCAGGGTCCTACTAGGTAGGATTGGTATGAAAGAATTTACAATTGTGTCAGCCCGTACGTACACTTGGTATACCCTATAGTTTTGTCTACTATTTCTAAGGAGAACAATAGGCAGATGGGGAAGTCTGTCAGATTCCATTTGGGAGATGTTCCACAGGGCATGACTTATGCTCAGTTGGTGAAAATCTTCAAATCGAAGCTACAGAAGGATGTGAATTGTTTTAGAGAGACGGATACAAGTTATGATGTGTATAATTTATGGGCTACAATCACCCGTTGGCTGAGGGGGAAGGAATGAAATAATGTCGACATAATGCATCTGGCATTGAGGTACGTAGCCAGGCTTTTGACTGTGATAATCAGTTGTCACGGGAAGGCCACTATTGCCACCGAGAGGGATTGCAGGATACTTTAGTCCATCTACACGGGTAGGGCTTGTTTTGATCTTCTGGAGGATTTTTTCACTCACTGCATTGAGTTTTCCAAGGCACCATCCCACACTAGGAAGATAGCTATTGGAGGTATAGTTTCCCTTCTGGTTTATTACTACAGTCTTCCGGTGGATGAGGAGATGAGGGCAAACCCACAAAAGCCCTATACAATCACTCCATCCATCATGGATGAGGCAAAGCTTATATCGGTAGAGTACGGAACTACCTTCTAGATGTACAAGGGCAAGAAGTTTGTGAGATTACCCCGACATTTGAGAACTGCTCTGAACAAGAAGTTCAAACTGCAACATCTTATCATCGAGCCATATGTGGGTTTAGAGGTGGTTTTGGTTGATCACTACCTGGTAGAGGAAGATGATGACACCGGGGTGGAGGATGAGGATGATCAGGAGCAGGTCCCGATGTATCTTGCACAGTTTGTGCCCATTGAGCAACAGGTTGTCCCACCACAGCCAGCATTCCCACAGATGATGTTGCCGCTAGTTTTTGACCATCCTGTAGTGCCACTGACTACTTTCGGACAGGTATTTGGAATACCACCCCCTCATCAAGGGCAGCTTATTGTCCATGAGGAGCCGAATCATTCTGCAGGGCATAGCGCTAGTAGCTCCCATAGGCACAACATCTCTTCCTTCTATGAAGCTTTTACACAGTCCAGCCGTATACCCCCATCTCTCCCGAGTATAGAGCCATTCAAGCACAATGTATTGGGTCATTATCAACATCAGAGTCACCCTTGACAGCAACCACAGTACAGCCTCTTTCGAGAGCATGAGTCATCAGGCTTTCAGTCGGCTTAATCATATCCTATGTGGACTCATCAGCCGCATGGACAGGACTGGGCGCAATCCTTGGGGAACTCCATCTTTAGGGTAAGGCATGACATTCACATGCTTGGAGCGCAGATAGATCATCATGAGTGGGACACAGTGGATAGATTTGATAGGGTGGGCGGTCACCTCTTCACTTGAAGGAGGATATGGGAAACTTGTAGGATGAAATCAGGGAGATCATCGATAGGCTGCACACATCAGGCATCGGAGAAGGCTACTACCATCCAAATCTGAGCGGACAAGGGCACGAGGCCAGATGCCAGAGGCGAGATTGAGCATTTCTCGATATTTCAAACTTTTCCCTTGGTTGTTTGCATTGGGACCAATGCATTAACTAAGTGTGGGGTGAGGAGTTGGAACACCTCTATAGTAGCATCTCCTTTGTTTGTGTCCTAGTTTTTTATTACTTTCTATTGAGATGATCGTTGTAATGACTGTGTTTTTCCTGTTTTAGTATTTTCCCCATTTAGATGTTGAAATTTCTAGTATTTTGTCATTTTCAGGTGTGGGGGCACCTTTTGGTAGTTGTATTTGGAGGCGTGTTTCAAAACATTGTAGGATGCATGAGACTCGGCACTTGAGGAGGGACCCTTCGGGGTCACATGAGTGAGCATCACTACATATCTCTTCCCCACTTATGCAAAGTTCAAGTATGGGGGGAGTAGTGAAATACGTAGGAGTTTTCATCTTGGGATTCCTTTGGGTTTTTGGTGTTACTTTAGTTTTTGTTGTTTTCGGGAAGTTGGTACTATCTTTGGTGGTGTGATCTTAGATGGTTATCACTTCGTTTAGGGATGTTTTGGGATGAAAACTTTGGTGGTGTAATTTTTTTCTTTTTCACTATCTTTTGTAGTATGAAGCTCAACTTAGGGGCACTTTGTGCTAAACAAAAAAATGAAAATTGAAGGAAAATTGAAGGAAAAAAATATATCCGCTAAGTTGGAAACACGAAAGGGAAACTTAGCCAAAAATGAGAGGTCATGTCAAAATTTGGCACGAGGGTCCCCTCTTTTCACTCCAAAATCGGCTAAGTATAAGGGTGGGGCATTCTATTTTACAAGTTTTGTACTGTTTCAAGTCACAAATACAAAGCCAACCCACGGGGTGTGAAGAACGATGCGGGGCACAACGAGGTAATGAGAAAAACAAGGTTCTAACCGAAGGGACACGCGAAATGATGCATGGTGTGGATCAGAAAGGAGAGAAATGGAGACACGGCCAATGACCCACGCCGGATGACACGGGACGCACCAGCACGACCGGCACATCCCATGCCAGAGCTGGCACCCTACACTAGCACAGCCCGTGTTATGGCCGGCACCCCGTGCCGGCACGAGCCGGTGACGGCTTCTAGGGTTTTTTTGGCACTTTTGGGCCTATTTTTAGACCCTATAACCTAATACTATACATAGACCTCTGTCTACGAGGGTTTAAGTTTATGGTAATATTTTAGATTTTAGTAGGTGGCTAGAGAGAGAAAACATTCGCACTTCTATATAGTTTCTTTTCTTTTTATCTTTTTACTTTTCTTTTACCCAAAGGTGTTGATTCCAATGAAATACTTGGGTTCAATACTTATGGAGTAGGGATCTAGCTTGGGGACTATATTTGTATTCATGGGTTAATGTTTATTTTGTGATATTTCTAGATCTACCTATTTCTATGCATTTTGTGATCATTATGCTGGCTTGTTCTTAATATTCTTTTGAATTGCATGATTGTCAAACTTTGTTGGCACACAATCAAGTCTACTTTCATGTAGATGCACTATTTCTACTCCTCGGTTAACGAAACCTAGATGCACTTGGGGTGACAATAGTTTGGAACTGGGCGTGTGCACGAAGGTTACCGTTGTTAATCATCACGATCGACCATGCATCTAGTTAACCGACCAAAGAGGTCCGAAGGGTTGCGGGTAGAGATAGAGTAGGTAGCAAACTAGGATTATTTTGTTGATCATAGAAGCCATCGATAAGACGGTTACTTCCTTTGCCTTTGTAGGCCTGGGGGTAGTTCGTTCATGATGTTCCACCAGAAATTTAATCATACGGGGGAGAACCAGACCTGCGCCACGTGCAATAGTCATTGTTGCACTCCCCCACTTGCTGAGACGGGGCCGATGGAAGATTTTATACGCACACCTCGTTGTGACAATAGGGGGAAGTTTTGACCATTTTCCGCACCACGTGACACAAACAATAGAATAGGGCTAAGTTCTTGTATTTGATGAAATCGATGATCGAAATAACATTGACCATGTTACGCAAATATTCCCAGAGTACTTGTTTATATAGTTTATTTCGTTTATTGCATGCTTATAGTAGATAGTTGGAACCCCCCCCCCTGACTATTTTCACAACACTATTTATTCCTAACACGCGGTCGGATTGACGACCCGACCATGGTTGGGTGTAGTAGATTACTAGATTCCTATAATCTCTGTGCATGACCTCGGTACTTGCCACTATCTACCATTCTTGGTAGTATAGTAGTAGGAACGGAAGCAACGTGTAAATCTTATCTTTGACCCCTAATTATCCTCCTGTCTTGTTTAACGATGCTCGGGAGGGGGAGGTTCAAGCAACAAGGGTTGTAGTGTAGCGGCCATTTTTGTTACAACCCTTGAGTCATCATGATGAGACGTTAAATGCGTGTATTTTCTGAAGCAATTAACATCTCTTTTGTTATCTTTTTGTTGGAAGATTGCTAGATTTAGATAGGTTTACATCATAAGGGGTTTCGCTAACCATTTTCACTTTTCGTATCTAGATTACGCAAATATTCCCCAGAGTACTTGTTGGAAGATTGCTAGATTTAGATGGGTTTACATCATAAGGGGTTTCGCTAACCATTTTCACTTTTACGAGCATCTAGATTCTTTTTTGTGAGCTTTATTTGTAGATTGCTCGTAAGCACTTTAGAGTATTTTATTGAAGCTATTCGCAAGGATGGTAGAAGATTGAAGGTCACGAGTCAAAACGTGATAGAATATAAAAGGGTCGGAGAAGGAAGACAAAGAAGCGGATGAATTGTGATCTGAAAGTTTGAACCAATTTCTGGGAATCCGAGAAGAACCAACCTCTGAGGGTGGTACAATTGGATTTTTCTTCTCGAGCACTAAAAATTTAACTACAAGAACTCTCAAAATGGATCAATGGTTCACCAATAGCGACGGAAGTTAGAAGAGAATGCCAATTATTCTTAAAATATGTAGAAGATGGGCAGAACACTTGACACTGGTCTTGTCAAATTGACACTGGCCGTGGTCACTAGCCATTTCAAATTGACGTTGACCATGTAAAGAGCCCAATAGCCATTTTATTGCTTCTCTTTTAATTTTTAGCCTATAAATACTCTCATTCTCTCCCCCGTTGAAGAACGAATTTTCTCCTCTTCAAAACCCTAGTTTACATTTACTCTTCCATATTTTCATATATTCCCCAATGTTTACCATGGATTTTAATGCTTATGTTATGGGTTTAGCAAATCTAGGCTAAATATACTCTTGGGATCAATTGGTAAGCATTTCAAGTATGAATTTGTGAGATTTTATTTCTCCTATTTTGTGCTTTGATTATCAAGTATATTTTGTGCTTTTTTTTTGTAGTTAATGCATGATTTAGACTAGGATGATCAACTAGTTGATGATTCTGGGTTAATTATTTGCTAGGTTTTTTGTCAAACCCGAGATACTTTGATTTTTTTGTTGATGTGATTATCGTTAGTTAATGTTAGGTTATAATTGGGTGTGACAACTAATTATGATTATTGATTGATAAAGTTGCTTAGATTTGAGATGAATTTGAATGGGTTTGACTAATTATCAACGTGGACGACCCCAACTTGCTATTATCTACTTTCTAATAGTTAGCCGCAATTAGGGCCCATAAATACTATCTTTGAGAGGCACGACCATGGCCTCCCAAATTTTGGGGCCGCTGCCGGGAGAAATGCGTATTTTATTTAAAGTGTTAGCAAAGCACTTTATTTGTTTTTTCCTTTTGTGTTGACATTTGTTTGCTTCTCGTAGCTTCATTGTTTTGGGAGCTTTGGGAATACGGCGTGCCAACGACGTTAAATAAACTTGGTTTTGATCATCCGGATGATTTTAATGCAATTTAGTTGATGTAGCTTCATTTTTTGGGAGCTTCATGAATAGGTCGTGTCGACAACCTTAAATATACAGAGCTTCTCGGGAGGCAACCCAAGTTTTAAATTTTTTACTAGATTTTTTTATTTTGAAAAAAAACTGAAAAAATTCCCTCACCATTGTCCTAAAACTCTTACCAAAAACTACAAAATACTACCACAATCCACCACCAAAAACCACTATCAAAACCACCATCTAGGAGTACAACTAGTTGTTGCTTTTTGTGGGTGTTGATCGAGACTTGTATAGTTTTGAATTTGTAATGAATGGGTCGAGGCTGCCTATCGAATGGAGTTCGAGAACGTGGAGGAGATAACAGTTATTGAGGATTGAGCATTGCTACCACCGGGAAGGACCTTTAAGGTACTAGTTGTGAGTTGTTGTTGTTTCTTTCTCCCTTATTTCTTTATCTTGTCCTTTTATCACATTGAGGATAATGTGTGTTTCAAGTGTGGGGGAGAGA
>JAULKM010101845.1:0-10028 GCA_032355605.1 Rubia tinctorum | reverse complement strand
AGCTTTGGACACTTTTGGTCAGAGAACTTCTATTTACCGAGGTGTAACGAGGTAAATCTATTTTTGTTTGACTATTTTGGAATTTTCAAATTAAAGAATTTCATAATTTTAAAATCTGTATTTTTTTTTCCAATTTCAGGCATAGGTGGACAGGGAGATATGAAGCTCATCTTTGGGACAACAGCTGCAGAAGGGAAGGTCAATCAAGAAAGGGTCGCCAAGGTAGGAAAATTTGACGTAGATTTTCGCAATTATTTCAGCAATACGTTAGATTGATAAGAAATTATGAGAATCTCACCCCAAAAAATCCTTATTTGCATTTTGAAACTTATGTTAATACCACCACGTGGTTTTTATTAGGCTTTAGATTGCATATTTCACTTCATTATTTTTGAGACTTTGACAATTATTTGAATATTGACTTGTTTTATTTTCTTTGTTTGGGTTTGACTGGTGCACTTCAGTTTACCTGGGTAAGTTAATCTTCACCCCATCCAAACCTTTTGTTTTCTATCCCATTTATCAAATCTGGTTATTGTTTTTCACTTTTAATTGTGTGAGCAGGAGGATATGATAAGGAAGACAAAGCAGCTAGGGCTTATGATCTTGCAGCATTAAAATACTGGGGAACTTCCACTACTACCAATTTTCCAGTATGTATATGTGCCTTTAATTTCATTTCTTTTCTAATAAGCTATTTGGTAATTATGTAAGATGGTTTTCTGTATGTGATGTTTGCAGATCAGCAGTTATGAGAGGGAGATAGAAGAAATGAAGCACATGACCAGACAGGAGTTCGTCGCCTCTATCAGAAGGTAAATTTTTAAGGAAGAGAATTAAAACACCTTAGTTTTATAAATTTTTATATGTTTTAAATCGATTCGTAAACTAACGTACTCTATAATTTTGTGTTATAATTTAGGAAGAGTAGTGGATTCTCTAGGGGAGCTTCCCAGTATCGTGGAGTAACTAGGCGAGTACTGAATTCAAGTTACAATGTTTTTTTCCTTGTGTTTTTGGTCCAATTTAACAGTGTAAATGAATGGCTCTATGTTTGTTTTTGCCTGTTTTTTTAGGCATCATCAACATGGAAGATGGCAAGCTAGGATAGGAAGAGTTGCTGGAAACAAGGATCTCTACTTGGGAACTTTCAGTAAGCATTTTCCAATACATATATAATTAATGGTGTTTTTCTTGGAATTTTACTGTGTTATTAATTACTCATTGATGTCAAAATAGGAAAACCATTAGAAATCTTGGCTACTTTACACTTTATAGCTGACTTTTCTATCTCAAAGTTTTAAAAAAAGAACTAATCGTATTCCTACTTTGTCTTCTACTATACATCTTCCATCTCTTTAAAGCTTTTAAAAGCAGCATTTTATATATTTACAATGTATAGAGATTTGGGTGAGCCGATAACACACAATTTTATAATGAAAGTTGGATGTTTAAATACAATTGTTTAAAGATGAGATGACATTTGTACTCCCTCTGTTTTGTTATTTGCGGCACACTTATTATAAATGAATATTTTTTTTATTTGACACTCTTTCCATTTTTGGCAAGACTCGTTCAATTTCATCCAATCATTCTACTTTTTACTTTCTACACTCAATTTCATCAATTCATTTTTTTCCACTTAAATCCAAACATTTAAACCTTTGGTGACATAAATAGAAACATGGAGGGAATTTTTTTTATGGTTTATAAAAATTTATTTAATCTCTCGTCTCATCATAAGTTATGATAAGACGGTATCACCCGAGTCTTTCTATAATAAGTTTTTCACACTCGAGAGAAGGGTTTTTGTTTATGAAGGTTGATTTTGGTTGATGTCTTAATTCCGACCTAAAAGGTGAGATTTGTTCGTTCAGGCACGGAGGAGGAAGCTGCAGAAGCGTACGATATCGCCGCCATTAAGTTTCGAGGACTGAACGCCGTCACCAACTTCGACATGAGCCGTTACGACGTCAAGTCCATACTGGAAAGCAACACGCTGCCGATCGGCGGCGGCGCCGCCAAGCGCCTGAAGGAGGCGCAAGCCTTGGAAAGCTCAAGAAAACGCGAAGAGATGTTAGCTTTAGGCCCAAGTTTCCAGTACGGTGCCACCACCCACGGCGGCGCAGTCCCACTCCAGGCCTACCCATTAATACAGCACCCCTACGACGCTGCCGCAGCACAGCAGCCGCTGCTGACGCTACAGAACCACCACGATCTCTCCCTCTCGCAGTACTCGCAGGAGTCGCAGTACCAGAGCTACATGCAGACGCAGCTGCAGCTCCAGCAGCAGGCGGCGGCGAGCCACGGCGGCGCTGGGTACTACAACAATTTTCTTCAGAGCAATCCGGTTCTGATGAATGGGCTGATGAACATGGGATCCTCCGCTTCGGGGATGGAGAATCATGGCAGCTCGAGCGGGAGCTACAGTGGTGGCGGAGGGTACTTGGGGATGGCGGCGAACTCGAGCCCCGGCGGCGGCGGTTCGGCGGAGGAGCTGGCGATGGTTAAGGTTGACTATGATATGCCTTCTGGGGCTTATAATGGATGGTCTGGAGAGTCGGTTCAGGGTTCGAATCCAGGCGTTTTTTCAATGTGGAATGAGTGAATGATCAGTTTCTATTTTCAGGAATAGAAGTAAGATGACCTTTATTTTTCCTTTCTCATTCACTAAATATTGTTTTGGTTTTGTTCTCTTTTTCTTTGTTTGTTCTGTAAAACGGTTTAGTTGAATAAGGAACTATGATCGCTAAGATAGCTAACATTTCTCTTTGTATGTTGTTTTTTCTTTCTCTTTTTGTGTAAGAGTTGATGCTCAATGAAACATGAGCTTCTTTAACTTTAAGGTTCTTGTTTAGAGAAGGGAAAAAATGTGTAATTGAAGCGTTTAAAAATAAATAAATTAACTCGAGTATTTCATTATATGTGCGAACTAGCTGTTACCTGCCTTTTATTTTAGGTGTTTCACAATCTAATGTTTAGCTAGCTTTAATTTGGCATTTTATCTCGTTAAATAAACCAATAAGAAAATATTTGGCATTTAAATTTTGAATGACTGGAAGCCTGGAATCGAAAGCCCTTTTTTTTCCCTGCCAAATGACAAAGATAAAAAGAAAAACAAATCGGTAGGTTTTTAGCTTTTTAAATTTAACACCTAAAATTATATATAAAACAACCAACAATTAACATCATTTATTAAACACATTTAAAAATTGAATAGCTAGTGTGATTATTCATGAATTAAGGTTTTGTTTTTTATCCTGATTTCTGCCAAAGTAAAATAAACCGTTGAATTGAATTAAATTAATAATAATTATTATAAAAATTAATAATACTACAACTAGACTGAAATTTATCAAATCAAAATTTACTTAACTAAAGTTTAAAAAAGCATAGCTTGACTAGTTAAATTACTCCTTCTGTCCCATTTCAATCAGTGTAGTTTGGCTTTCATCACCCTCCGCTGCCGTCCGCGCTTGTCACTCACGCGCCGCCGTTCTCGTCGTTGCTTGCCGTCCTACGCCAGAACCGTGATCACCGCCACTGTTTTACGAGCCACTGTTGTCGTTCGACATCCTCCGTCCGCTCACGCGCTGTCGTTCCTTCGCTATGCGCTTCCACCGTTGATCTCCACGCGCCGCCGTTTCAAACCTTGCCGATCTTATCCCCCGATGCTGCTGATTTGATCCGTAGACTCTGCAAGTGATGCCGCAGAAGCTGCTCGCATCGCCGCCGAAGGTGAGACCAATAAGATCCGGGATCTCACTGCCAACGATGTTATTACAGCTTTACTCATAAAACTGCAATTGCATTCTGGCAACGTTCAAACCGTACCTGTTGTCCGACCAACGAATTCTCCCTACTACATCCATCATTTTTATGGTCCCGGTCTTGTCATCTGTCTCGTCGTTATGAAAGGTGGAGAAAGCTATATAGAATTGACCACTGCGATTCATGGTAATTTAATTGCTAATCAGAAATTTAGTTTCATTGATGGAACCATTACTCAACCCCAAGCTAATGATCCTGGTTATGATGATTGAGGGCTACTCTTGTTTGCTGGATCTTGCGGACCATTGATCCATATGTCTGATCTTCAACGAACTATTTTTCTACTGCTAAGTAATTGTGGGAGGATGTTACTGAACGATTTTTTCTTGGCAATGGTCCAAAAATTATGTAGATACGCGGTGATATCATCAGTTACCTCCAGAATGGTCAGATTATTGCCATTTATTTTGGCACACTCAAGAAGCTGTATGATGATTACAACTCGCATATACCTCCTCGGGGTTTGCTTTTGTGAAGCTTGTAAACCATTGTATACATGCAATTCTGCTACTGCCATCAATAACCTCGAGAAAGAGATATTTTTATCAATTTCTCCTTGGTTTGGACGATGGTTGTCACACCCCGCGATTTAATGTCATGGCTCAGGAACTACTGCAATCACTCACTGGCATTTATGCTTTCACGATCTAGGAGGAGACTCACAAAGCCGTTATTCGGGCTCGTGAATCTTCAACTGGCTTCATGGAATATGTCGCTTGCCATCCGCCACCTTCAGGATCTTCACCTAGAGTTCTCGCTGCAGTTGAACGCAAAAATCTTCTTTGTACTCATTGTAATCACAAGGGTCATGACAAAGCTACTTGTTTCAAGCTCACAGGCTATCTAGAATGGTTCACATAGATGAGAGACAGAGCCAACGCCGCAAAAACATTGAGCTCAGCCAGTCACTGCTGCACTTGACGTTCCAGCCACCACATCCTGCCCCTCTCAGCCATCGTTCGCAGGCGCCACCACGTAGCCGCTAGGTCTACGACCGCAGATTCTAACACCCCTGATCGATTTGCTTTTGATCATTCTCAGTTTGATGACCAATGGAATACAATCTTTAATTTATTTAACTAGTTAATTTGTCCTTCTGACCATGGGTCAGGTAAGCCTACTCTACCTTGGATTCTTTATTCTGGAGCCTCATATCACACGACTTGTGATGAAAGTTCTCTTATTGACATTACTACTGCAGCCGATTCTATTAATGTTTTATTGCCTAATGGATTTGTGTCGTATGCTTCACAATATGGATCCTTATGTTTTGGAGATATCACTCTTACTGATGTGCTATATATAACTGCCCTACGATGCAACTTATTATCATACTCTAAATTGCTTTTTCCTTAAAATGTATATTTTTGCTTCCTGAAAATTATTGCATATTACAGAAATCACTACGAGAATTGTGATTAGCGTGGGTGAACAGTAGTGGGGGGAGTTATTGGCTTCGTTTGTTGGATGCTCGCGTTCAGTCTCCTATCCAGAAGTCAGTTCCAATAATTGCTTTAGTTTCTGCATCTTCATCTGATTTATGGCATCAATGCTTTGACATCCATCCTCCACAGTGTTGTTTTCTGTTCCTACTCTTGATATTAGAAAAAATAATAATTCTGCTCCTTACTATGTGTGTCATAGAGCAAAGAAGACTAGACATAGTTTTTCTCTGAGCTCTTCAAATGTTAGTTCTTTGTTTAAATTAATACATTGTATTGTTTGGTGGTCTTATAGCTCACCTTCATCTTGTGGAACATTTTATCTTTTAAATATTGTTGATTATAATTCCCGAGTTGTTTGGTTTATTTATTAGTGGCTAAGTCAAATGTAGTTTGTAGATTTATAGAATTTTGTGCTTCGATCAAGAATCAGTTCAGTCGCACCGTTCGTCGTGTCCGTGATGACAATGGTACATAGTTTCTTCCTTTCCGATCTTTCTTCGCTGAATCTGGCATCCTATTTGAGACTTCTATGGTTGACACACCATAGGAGAATTGTCGTGTAGAACGCAAGCATCGCCATTCGTTAAATTTTCCCGGGTTTTATTTTTTAGGGATAATCTGCCAATTGAATTTTGAGGAGAATGTGTTCTTACTGATGTTTTTTTTTCAACCGACACTGACGAAACAACTCAATGGTTGTACTCCATTTGAACTGCTCCATAGACGCACTCCAAATTATAAGCTTTTATATGTCTTTGGCTGCATGTGTTTTGCCTCTCACATTCCCAGATTTCATGGCAAGTTTGCTCCAAGGAGTCGACGATGCATATTTCTTGGTTATCCAGTTGGCAAGAAAGGACATAGCCTTTATGATTTAGAATCATGCACTTTCTTCAACAATCATGATGCTGATTTTTACGAAGATTAGTTTCCGTTTGATGTGCCCTGTGTCCTTACTCAGCCTGCAGTCACTAACCGACAACTAGATTGACGATTCACTGACGCCAAAAATATTCCCCCTCACTTTACAGTCAACATATTCGACCAGCTACCACCTCGCCGTCGATCACCGTTGCTGACAGCCATGCTCCAACCGCGCTCTCCTCTTTTTTCGCCATCGACTTACACTAAACTAGAAACTTTGAATGTGGGATCACATCAGCCCCTATCGTTGACAGCTGACCATTCTCCACCTGCCACGACAACAACTCCTTTGTTGTTGCCATCGATCCCAACATCCAATCAGCCGCTAACTACCGTGGTGTCCCTGCCGCTTAACACCTCAGCATCACCGCCGCTAGATACTCGTCTCATGGCCCTTTTGCCACCGCCTGTTTAGGCCGACCATCAGCCTACTCGCCAAAGTGCTCACGATCGTTGAACTTATGCGTACCTGAATGATTATGTTTGCTCTATTACTTCCTTTGACCCTCACTCCTACTGCTCAACTCACCACGATGCCACCACTATCCTAAGGTGTTCTCTATCCTTTAAGTGATTACGTAAATTGCAATAAATTTTCTGGTTCGCATTCTAGATTTTTAGGTGCAGATCCTACCACTTATTCTGAGGCATCGAAGCATGCTCATTGGTGTGATTCTATGACCGATGAGATTCATGCTCATGAACATAATGAGACTTGGACTATGACTTCTTTTTCTCTGGATAAGACTACAATTGGGTGAAATGGGTTTATCGTACCAAGTTCAAATCTGATAGCACCATTTAACGTCACAAAGCTTGTTTGGTGGTTCTGGGTAATCGTCAAATTGAGGGAACCGACTTTACTGAGACATTTGAACCTGTTGTGAAGATGAGTTCAAGTCGTCTCTTTCTGTCTGTTGCAGTCATTCAGGGCTGGGAATTTCATCAGATGGACATCCATAATGCTTTTCTACATGGTGATCTTCACGAAGAAGTCTTCATGCACCCTCTTTTTAGTTACTCTGAGCCCTCGGGCCCTGTTTGTCGACTTTAAAAGTCTTTTTGCAGTTTGCGACAAGCTTTTTCAACTGGTTTGCCAAGTTGGCAAATGCTCTTCAGGCATTTGGATTTGTTCAGAGTAAAGCTGATTACTCTCTTTCAACTCAATCCTGTGACTTGGTTTCAATGCATATATTTATCTATGTGATGATTTGATGATTGCTGGTAGGTCTTCGTTGCTTCTCTCTAGATTCAAGAAATACTTGACTTCTTATTTTCACATGAAGAATGTTGGTACTCTCGATTATTTCTCGGATTTAGAGATTGCTAGAAGACCAAATGAGATGTTTCTTTTTCAAAGGAAATATGCCCTTGATATTTTGTCAGACACTGGTTTATTGGTTGCTAAACCGACTGATATTCCGATGGAGCAACAACATGATTTAGCTCGTGTAGAGGCACTATTTTACGATGATCCTAATTAGTATTGCCACCTTATTGGTCGCCTCATTTACCTTACTTTTACACGTCTGGAGCAGAGTTATTCGGTTCATACGCTTGCTCAGTTTATGCAGTCTCCCTGTATTCCTCACTGGGAAGATGCGAGTTCTACACTCCTTGAAGAGTCATCATGATCAAGATTTATTCTTCTCTTCTTGTAGTTCTTTGCAGTTGATTGTTTTCTGTGATTTTGATTGGGCTGCATGTCCGATTACTCGATGTTCTCTTTCTAGTTATTTTGTGATGATTGGTGATTCTCAGTTTTAATGGAAGACTAAGAAGCAACCTACATTTTCTCGTTTCTCATTTCTCTGCTGAAGTGGAGTATCGTGCTATAGTTGTAACTTGTTGTGAGTTACTATGGTTTAAGTCTTTGCTTCGAGACTTAGGTGTTGTGCATTTTGCCCCCATGCACCTGTTTTGCAACAGTCCGTCTACTCTTCATAATGCGGCTAATCCTATCTTTTATGAACGTACCAAGCACATTGCGGTTGATTGTCATTTTATATGTGATCTTGTTCAGTCTGGCGCTATATATTACTACTCAATATATCCATACTTATGATCAGCCAACGAATTTATTCATTAAAGTTCTTAGACGTACTCAGTTTAAATTATTCCTTGGCAAGTTGGACATTCTTGATCTTCACGCTCCAACTTGAGGAGGAGTATTAAGGAATAACAATATTTTGTGAATATTACTTTTGTATAGACTAGAATCCCTTTCTTTTTATGATTCTATATAAGTCTCTTGTACCTCTATATATTGTAATACGGATCATGAATGCTAAAACATTATTCCATTACTTTCTATATTTAGCAATTTCATTGCTTCCCGAATTAATTTTTCCCTCTTCGATTGTTGCATTTGTAAATGGCATTCTTGTCTGTATTTTCTCTTTGGTTTCACTACGTCGTATGGAATGATGGTGTTTGGTAATAGTTTGATCCATCAGCTCTTGATGTGCTATGAATGTTGGTTTGTTGACAAATTCTTGATGCATGTGTTGTATAGGTTTTGTGAATTTATCTCTGGTACTGCTGCTTTATTAATGGTGCTTTCAATAACTGAATTGTTTGTAGCGTGTTTAGATTTCATGTATAGGTTTGTTTCTTTTCCAGGTACTTGTATTGTTTTACATTAATTAGGCAATATGAGTAAGTCTCAAACCATTTGAATTTGGATTCTATTTAATTCTAAATCTACATGTGCAAATAATGACTCGATTTGCATGTTTGCTTGCTTTAGTTTTTTTTTTTTTTTTGCAGATTTCGTGGCTTCCAATATTAATTTTTCCCTCCCCAGGTCTTTAATGTATTACTAATGCACTCATTTGTAGGAATGGACTTCATGTAGTTTTAATGCTCTTTGTGCATATAATTATTTGGTCTTCATACTATATATTTTTCTGGTTACCAGAGTGATCATTTCATCATTTGCTATAGATGTTCTATGCATATTGGGCTCATGCCAGTGCACGTTGGGTTCATATTTCTCCCAGGTGTTGAAGTTAGTTGATTTAGCTTGTGATTTTAGTAGCTGATTTGTTTGTAAATAAATCAGAATTAGATGCAAATGGTGCAAACTTTTAAACTGGAAATAAGTAGGGAGGGTACATTTAGAGAATGTGCCCTCCAATATGATTTTTTTAAAAACTTTCTGCCCAGATTTTTTGGAAAAAAAATGAGAGGGCGCAAATGCGCCCTCTAATAAATTTAATATTTTTTTAAAAAAGTTGTTAATTCATTTTTTCTTTATTTGTATTAATTATTTCTGTAAGTAAATATTTTTAAAAAATAACTATTAAATATTTTAATATAAATATTTATTATTTTCTTATAAAATTATTAATTTATTATTTTACAATATAAATAAAAATGATATTATTTTATATAAATATATAATTTAATTATACTTTATAATTATTTTGAAAAATATAATATTTTAATTATTATTTGTATAAAAACAGTATAACATTATTTTTTGAGTTTTATATGGGTCAAATTTAAATAAAAATATAATTTTCATATGAAATCATTTTTTTAAACATAATATTATTTGTTAAATTTTGGATAAAGATACTACGACATTAACATTTTCGATGAATCAGCAACAAACTGCGGAAACGGAACAAAATTTTAAATTTATGATTTGAGAGAAATGGAATATTTGGTTTTTTAAAAACATTTATTTGAAATTCAGAATATTTTAATATAATTATATATTATTTTCTTATAAAATCATTAATTAATTATTTTATATTATAAATAAAAATGATATTATTTTATATAAATATAAATATTTTATATACTATTGTAATTGAATTA
>JAULKM010101844.1:0-10028 GCA_032355605.1 Rubia tinctorum | reverse complement strand
GACTTTCCAAACTATCTACTTAGTTGTATTTAGTAAGCATATTGGGCTTATAAATGTATTTTTGAGAGGTACGACGACCTCCCACATTCCCATTTCCGGTACCGGAAGTTCGAATCAAACAATGTTCAATCACAAAGTATGCATACACATGTAGATACTCGGAGCGCTAAATGATAAGCCGAGTTACTAGTACCTGTCATCTAGATAAAAAATTTCTGGCACCGGTAATGGTGAAGAAGTCTCAGTCGATGGTTAAAGAGTAGCTCCCAGAGATAAATGGGAGTTCTAGGGATTCAGTAAAGTCGAAGATGCAATGAATGAAGTCCCAAATTTTTATGACCCGGATTGTGATCCAAGAAAAGGTCCGCGTATTTTGTATGCTAATAATTTCCAACAATAAATCTCAGCCACTAATTAATTATTTTTCAATGGTTTAGATTTGTTTTCACATAAGTAGGTGTTCTAACATAAGATAGGTGTTCTCACATGATCCCAATTCTCTCTCTCTCTCTCTCTCTATATATATATATATATAGGGGTGGGTTCAGGTGAGAACACCATTTTATGTGAGAACAGATCCTAGCCATTGATTCCTTACTTCTGATGGCCCTGATTTGATGAAAAAAGGCAAATTCATGGTTCTAATTCAGACCTTTTGTGGGTCATAACAAATTTTGGGCATGTCCTCCTCCGCCTCTATCGCTAAACCCAGTCCTCCTCCACCTCTGTCGCTAAACCCCATTCCGTCCTCCACTGCCTCCACCTTCGCCGTCTCCACCTTCGCCGCCTTCACCTTCACCACCTCCTATCTTACCACTCCTTAGCCATCGCCACCCACTCCATCGTCCTCCTCCTCCACTGGTTTGACAACTCTTCGATTCTGTAGTTCGACAGCTTTCCGATTCCGATCCCTATTCTCACCACTGCAAAATCAAACTCTCCGATTTTGATCACTTGTATATAGGTTCGAAAATCATACTCCACACTGTCTCTGCCTATATTGCTGATTTAGATTCTTGTTTAATTGTGTTTGCTCAATGCACAGATGTTTGTTTAATTGATTTAGATTCTAAATGTAATGTTCTTCAAATTTTACACTAGTTGATTGCATGTTTGTTCTTATTCGCTTTGTTCTTTAATGTAGCATTTAAAGCTCAACAAATTAGGGATCGACGACTCTCCAATTATGATCACTGGTACAATTCTCTATCTTAGTGTCTTGTTTCCTGGCTATATTAGTATTATTTGTTTTTTTATTTTGTTTGAAACTTCAATACAGGAACCCTGTCATTATGTTATGTTAATGTGTAAATTGATTGTATTTCCAAATACTTCTCATTTGCAGAAAGTTTAAATGGAACATACTTTTCTTGAAGATTAAGCACAAATTCCCTTTCCAGGTGAATTTGGTTTCTTGTCTTGAATAGTATATGTAGGAAGATGTGCTTGTACTTGTGCTTGTGAATTCTGAATTAATTCGGAATGTATGCTTGTACTATGCATTCTGGCTGTCCTGGTACTATAAAAATGGCGATTTTATGTGGTACAAAAATGGTGATTTAAAGTCGGAATGGTGAAACGACTGAATTAAGTCTTTTTTGTATGCTGCGTGATGACTACCGTGTGATTTTTTTGTATTTTTGTTAAAGTTATTGCCCGTAACTAAGCCGTGCCATGCCGATTACTGCATTTATTGTTTTGTCACTATTTGGTGCATATTTGGAAGGGCCGAGAGATATCACACCTAATGTGTTGAAGTCCTCTACGGGTTTGGAAGGTAATTTTTTGGAAGTCTTGTATGTTTGCAGTTTTTCTAGTTCAGTAAGTACTGAATCTTTGTTGTGCCTGTGTAAAAGTTTGGGGATATGAATATCTAGTCTAAGTTTGAATATCCTCAGACTTATGGCCATTTACCAAAAAAAAAATTCTTGATTTTTTTTGGTGCTCTGCTCTTGCTTATTACTGTGTTCTGTTGTGCCCAAATTACTAAAGCCTCAAGTTCTCCAGTGGCCAATCAAATCGAGGAGATCTTCAGTTACGTTCTACGGGCTCTAAACGATTTTCTATGCCTCCGTATAGTTTATGTTGGAGTTGTTGTAGCACCAGTAGAAGCCTTGAAAGTGAACATCACGTTTAAGAATATTTCTTGCATTTTCCCACTTTTCTTGGTGCTGATCAACTAAAAGAGTTCCTAGATTTTTTCACGAATTTGGAAGGTCTTGCATTCAGTGCATCACATTTCACAGTTCACATCTTTTCAACTGGGCACTATAATATCAAAGTTTTCTCTGATTCTGAAAGAAATTTGAGAGCAAATCATTAAGACTTCTTATGATAGAATCAGCTCTACAACTTCTTCATTGCTATTTAAGATCAATCCTCTTGATAACCATCACTTAAATAAGAGTTACCCTTGAGTTCTGGAAAGCATGAAAATTTTTGGATTTTTTCTGTGCTCTGCTCGTGCTTATTACTATTGTTGCGTAGGCTTCAATTCTGCTACTGTGTTATTATTTAACTTATCATCTTCTTCCATACCGGGATCATTTTTCCCTACTTTTCATTAGTATTTCAGTTCATTATTCTAAGGCCTCATTCTTCCTGTCTTGTGATCCTAGGAGGTAATACATGTGGTGTTAATTTATTACTCTATGGCCATCTCTCCTTGCATTCAAGTTTCGTTATGATCCACTGCTCCTTAATCTCATAATCCCATGCTTTTGTTTTCTTAATGTTTGACATTCTTAGTAGATAGGCCCTCACGAGCTTATTATTGATAAAATGTTGTCTAATTTTTGGAAATATTTACCTGTATGCATTGTTTGTTTCAAATACATATGCAGTCTGGTATGCATCTTTGATTTGTTCATCTGTGTGATCATCTCTTAATCATATCAGGAGCTATCCTTTTTTTAAAAAATTTATTGAAAGATATGGATGGTGAATTCCCATTTCTGTTTTGTTTTTCCCCAGCAACTTTTTGTATATCTACCTACTGTAAAACAAGATGCAAACAGCTGATGCAAACAGCTGATCCTGTAGTCTGATGAATTCTCGTTGGTTCTTGTTGTTCCATGTATATTCACTAGTTTGTAGCAAATCAGACATTTGCATTTAGTCATACTGCTGCATCTCCAGTTTTAATTTGCTTCCTTGGAGTCAATTTTCTTCTGTTTATCCACATAAAAAAGTTTATAGGAATATGTATTTATCTCCTAACAATGATTGCATTCATCCTTACAAAGGATTTCATTTCTAACATGTTATTTTTGCTGATCCAAATGAAAATTATGATTGTTTCAATACAAGTTCATGGACTATTCCTGTAGCATGGTCGTTAGTTATGCCCGGAGGATCAAGAGAATGGTTCCCATGTTGTCCTAATGAGTTGAAACTAACTTTGGGGACAAAATTCCTCTTATTTGAAGAAGGTTTTCAATTTTATGAACGCTATGCTTCAACTTCTTTCTTCAATATAAGATTTTCTACATCTAAGAAGAACAAGCAAGGGGAAGTAGTGATGAAATACTTTGTTTGCAACAAAGCTGGATTTCAAGTGAAACGACCGGAAAAAACTGAGAATCATTCAAAAGGTGATGAGATGGGAGAAACTGAGTCAACTAAAAGAAGACGGTTGGTGACTCGAGTGGGGTGCAAAGCTCGAATAGGTATTAAACTTCAGCGCTAAGGAGTTTATTCAGTTATAAGTTTTCATGAAGGACACAGTCACTGCTTGATAACGGATCAAGATCCAGCTATGAAAATTGCAATAAAAATGTCTTTTAGAAGACTGAGCATAGATTTTGCATGTGGCACATTATGAAGAAAATGCCAGAAAGGTGAATTTATTAACCCTTTATTGTTATAGTTATATTACTTTTTCTAATATGTAAAATTTAAGATTACTCCTACTTCATTTTAATTTTTTTAAAGTGCTACTATTAATTTATGCAAGTACTCACTTTAATCTATAGTTGTAGAGGTGAATCGGGAGATTTTGAAAGAAACTGACTTTTTGGCAAAGATAAATGCTTGTGTGTGGAACTTGGAGAAGGAGCCAGAGGAATTTGAGAAAGAATGACATGCAGTGCTACAAGAATATGGATTGCTAAGTCATGATTGGCTTTGCTACATGTTCGAGATCTGGCGTACGTGGATTCTGGCATATTTCAAAGATTTATTCTTAGGAAGCATAATGAGAACAACTTCCAGGTCAGAAATTAAGAATAACTTCTTCACGTGTTTTATTAATCCGTATGTGACTCTGGTTGAGTTTTATATGAGGTATGAGACAACACTTGATTCTCAGAGACGTGCACAAGGTCAGACTAATAGTGACTCCAGAAACAAATTTGTGGAATGTCACACTCCGCTGATCATTGAGAAGATGGACTCAGAGATTCTTACAAACACCATCTTCTATGAGTTGCAGAGTGAAGTGTATGCTGCCTGTTTTGATTGTAATGTTGAAGAGCTCAGGGTTGAAAATGAGCTAGAGATTTCCTAACTCAATGAAGTGAAACGTAGAAGGGTATTTGAGGTAGTATTTAATAAGACTAGTCTGGAAACGAAGTGTTCTCGTTAGAAGTTTGAGAGGATGGGTCAACCTTGTGGACACATGATTTTGTTGTGGAAAGGAAAATTGCTGAAACAATTCTGAACATGAATTTTCTCAAAAGATGGACTAAAATGGCAATGAAAACGCCTAGATTTGACTTGGAAGGCAATATTCTGGAAGAATGTCCACCATCCATGGGTAAGAAGAAGATTTTGAATGAGTTATGGTCAGAAATCTATAGTTGTGTGAATCTGGCAGAAAATAGAAGGAGGATCTTGTTTCTCGTGTGGAAAGCTTCCAAGCTGTTAGGTTGGACTTGGAATAAAAAAAGGCTGTGAAGAAAACTCCAACCAAAACGCAACACATAGAGCTTCTCCTTGGATCAAAAGCCCTGAGTGAAATTAATGTTAAGACTCCAAAAGTTTCTAAGAATAAAGGCAGCCGAAGTGGTTGCAAACAACTGAAAGGGGAAAAAGAGAAGGTGATTGAGCAGCGCCAGTAAAACAAGAGATTATGCAAGGGTTGTGGGGAGTTAGCATACCATAATATTAGAAATTGCCCAAACAAGAAGGTAAATTAAATTTCTTTGATATAACTATTGAATTGAATGTTTATATTGTGTTCTTATATTGTGTTTTGGTGGAATTGTAAATTTAATGAATTGATAAATTTCATGTAGGTTCAAGAGTGATTTCAAGAGTAAAGAAAATATCAATGATCAATGAAAGAACAAGGTATGTTTAGCTTATAAGAAAATTGCTTCTATATATGTTTTTATGTCCCTCTCTATTTGGTTTAAATTTCAAATATGCTAAATGAAGTGGTGCATTTTTTCTGAAGTGGTCCATTTGTGGCTATTCTTTGCCTCTTTACATTTGGTTTGTGATAAATGTTCTTTATTTGGTGTAGAGAAGCAGAAGAGTTTGGTTGATCTTAGTAGACAAACATTTGCTCATATTTTGTATACTTAAGTTATTACTGTTGTTTTTCTTCCTCTTTTCATAAGATTTAGATCCATACTCTTCACTACTTTTGGATTGATTAAATTTTAATTTGTATGTTAATGGAGTTGAAGATTTTTCATTTCAAATGTTGTCATTATTTTTATATTTTCAGATTATCCATTCCCTTGTCTATTTGGTCATGAATGTTTGACGAAAGTGTTTAAAATTCTTTTTTATTGGTTGGGCCTTTTTGTGGAGGGTACTTGTACTTTTATTTGTAGGTGCTTAAATTTAAAGGTGTGGGTGTTTGAAAATTAATTTTTTGGTGTTTTGAAATTTTCATGCTAGTTTTATTATTTCTTGTAACAGCTATGAGCATAAATCAGTTTATTTGTTTAAAAAAATTGAGCGTAAGGAGTAGGTGCTTCAAATTATGTCCGTAGGTGCTTCAAATTATGTTCGTAGGTGCTTTAATTTAAAGGTGTGGGTGTTTGAAAATTATTTTTTTATGCTTTGAGAATTTCGGGTAATTTCCTCCTTTTTAAAATTTTTTATTGAGTGTAGTTTCTTCTATTTATGTGTGTAGGTGCTTTAAGTTAAAGGTGTGGGTGCTTGAATTTTGTTTTTTGGTGCTTTGAGAATTTTGAGCAAGTTTATTTATTTTTTCCAATTTTATTGAGCGTAGGTGCTTGAAGTTATGGGTTTAGGTGCTTTAAATTAAAAGTGTGGGTGCTTAAAAATGGTATTCTTGGTGTTTTGAAAATTTCGGCCAATTTTTTTTAGAAATTTTAATTGTTGAGGTTAGGTGCTTCTATTTTTTTTGTGTGTGTGCTTTAAATTAAATGTGTGAGTGCTTGGAAATTATATTTTATTAAGTATAAAGTGTAGGTGTTTCAAATTATGTTCGTAGGTGCTTTAAATTAAAGGTGTGGGTGCTTGAAAGTGGTTTTTTTGGTTCTTTGAGAATTTCGAGCAAGTTTATTTATTTTTCAAATTTTATTGAGCATAGGTATTTCAAGTTATGGGTTAAGTTCTTTAAGTTTAATGCGTGGGTGCTTCAAAATTGTATTCTTGGTGTTTTGAGAATTTCGGCCACTAAAATGGGTGGCACGTTTGCATTGATTATCTAAGGTTAAATACGGTAAACCGAAAATATCATTTCCCATTACCGTTCATTGATCAAATGCTTGAGAGACTTGCAAGTCACCCATATTATTGCTTTTTGGATGGTACTTGGGTTATTTTCAAGTGGCCACTGCCCCGGAGGACCAAGAGAAGACTACCTTCATGTGCCCTTTTGGTACCTTTGCTTACTGGCGTATGCCTTTTGGGCTATGTAATGCCCCCTCCACTTTTCAAAGGTGTATGGTAAGCTTTTTCTCATAATTTGTTGAAATTTTTGTTGAAGTATTCATGGATGATTTCACCGTTCATGGTAATTCCTTCGATAATTGTTTAAAATATTTAGCACAAGTTCTTAAGTGTTGCATTAATACTAATCTTGTGTTAAATTCCGAGAAATGTCATTTTATGGTATAACAAGGCATTGTCTTAGGACACATTGTCTCCTCTAAGGGTATTGAGATAGAAAAGGCAAAGATAGACACAATTCAAATTGCCTTATCCTACTAATGTGTGCGAAGTGCATTCTTTTCTTGGCCATGCAGGATTCTACAGCTGGTTCATCAAGGAATTTTAAAAATTGCATCTGCTTTGTGAAAGTTGTTTCAAAAGGAGGTGGAATTTGTTGTGGATAAGGGATGTAAAGGGCATTCAATTCATTGAAGGAAAGGTTAGTCTCGGCCCCTATTATTCAATCCCCGGATTGGTCCATGCCTTTTGAGATCATGTGTGATGCAAGTTATTACGCCGTCAGAGCGGTGCTCTATCAAAGAGTGGGGAGAAAGCCTCATGCCAGTTACTATACATCCATGACTCTCAATGAGGCCCAAAGGAACTGCTCCACCATAGAAAAAGAATTGCTTGTTGTGGTATTCTCCTTAAAAAATTATCTTATTTGCTTGGTACCAAAGTTATTGTGTACACTGACCATGCAGCGCTTCGTCACTTGATGACGAAGAAAGAGGCCAAGCCAAGGTTGATTCGATGGATTTTGCTTTTGGGCGAGTTTGACTTGGAGGTCCGAGACAAGAAGGGTACAGAGAACCAGGTGGCCGATCATTTTAGATGGTTGGTTCCATACCAAAAACAGAGGTAATGTCAATAGATATGGATCATGTACATGAAGAGTTCTCGGGTGAACAATGGTTTGAATCGGGAATCTCCAGCCGTGGCATGCCGACATTTTAAATATTCTTGTTACTGGTAAATTTGCTCCCCATTTTACTAAAGCTCAAAAAGATAAGCTGAAAAGTGACGCTAAGAATTATGTGTGGGATGATCCCTTTTTGTCAAAACGTTGTGGTTATCAAGTAGTTAGGAGATGCATCCCCGATAATGAAGTGCATTTAATTCTTTTTTTTTCATTCGTATGCATGTGGCGGTCATTTTGGAGCATGAAGAACAGCTAGGAAAGTTCTAGAAAGCGGATTTTATTGGCTTACATTAAATAAACATGCATACGCTTTTTCCAAAGCATGTGATAACTATCAGAGAGTAGGAAATATTTCCTCCGTAATTGATATGCCTTAGAAACCTATATTGTATTGTGAAATTTTTTATGTGTGGGGGGCATTGATTTTATGGGACCTTTCCCTAACTATTTTGGCTTTACATATATTCTTCTTTCCATTGATTATGTGTCAAAGTGGGCTGAAACAAAACCCACTAGGACTGATGAATCTGAAGTGGTTGAAAATTTCTTGAAAGATAACATCTTCTCGAGGTTTGGGATCCCTCGAGCCTTGATTAGTGACCGTGACACCCATTTTTGCAATTGGAAAATTGAAGAACTATTGAATAAGTAAGGTTTCACACAAAAGACATTCATAGCCTATCACCCACAAAACAATGGCCAGGCCAAAGTTTCCAATCGGGAAATCAAGTCCATTCTTCAAAAAATGGTCAATCCTAACTGGAAGGATTGGAGTTCTCGGCTGAATGATGTCTTGTGGGCATACAGGATGGCATAGAATACACCAACTGGTATGTCACCATACAGGTTAATCTTTGGAAAGCGGTGCCATTTTTCGATAAAAATAGAGCATAAAGCCTATTGGGATGTCAAGAAATTCAACCTTGATATAGATGAGGCCGGTTTGTACAGGAAGATGCAATTTCAGGTGTTAGAGGAGATAAAAATGGAATCCTATGAGAACGCGGAGATCTACAAGGAAAAGACGAAGGTTTTGCATGAAAAGATGATCAATAGGAAGGAGTTTGACGCAGGTCAAAAGGTCCTCCTATTTCTATCCCCTATTCGCCTATTTTCTGGTAAATTGAGGTCACAATAGATTGGCCCTTTTGAAGTGGTAAACGTTTTTCTGCATGGTGCAGTGGAAATCTTGGATCGAGCTAAGTCCAACTCCTTCAAGGTGAATGGGCAACGTTTGAAAATTTACCATGAAATTTTTGTGCCAGAAAAAGGAGAAGACGTTGATCTTCTTAATCTAGTTTGTGAGTAAACTCCAAGAAGGGAGGTAATTCATGCCAACGACGATAAATAAACTAGGTTTTGATTATCCGGATAGACATTCATGACCTTCCGTTGATGTTGTGCAAGATATTTTTGAATTAAGTGGTGATGATTCCTTGTTAGTGGCTCTAGAATGTGATAATCATGATGCATACAATGTATATTCTATGAGTACTAACTTGAAGGAAAGCTTTGAGGACTTGAATGAGCTTCAAAAGATGAATTCGAACCATCCTCCTCTACCTTTAGAGGAATCCAAGAAACCGGAACTCTTTCTATCAATGAAGAAAACCCAGGTGATTAAGCTTAAACCTTTGCCAAGTGACCTCAAGTATGCATTTCTTGGGGAAAAGGAAACACTCCCGGTCATTATTTTGAGTAAACTTACCAAGGAGCAAGAAGAGAAGCTAATGGAGGTTTTTTGAGAAAATAAGGAAGCAATTGGATGGATTATTGCCGACATGAAAGGTATAAGCCCATCAACTTGCATGCACCAAATCTTGTTAGAAGATGATGCAAAACCCATGCGACAACCTCAACGCCATTTAAATCCGCCTATGACGGAGGTGATAAAGGTGGAGATCCTCAAATTGCTTCAAGCCGAGATGATTTATCCAATTTTGGATAGCAAATGGGTAAGTCCAACACAAGTGGTGCCAAACAAGAGTGGGGCAACGGTGGTTGAAAATGACAAAGGTGAAATGGTGCCCACTCACATCCAAAATGGGTGGCGCGTTTGCATTGATTATCTAAGGTTAAATACAGTAAATCGGAAAGATCATTTCCCGTTACCGTTCATTGATCAAATGATTGAGAGACTTGAAATTAACCCATATTATTGCTTTTTGGATGGTACTCGGGTTATTTACAAGTGGTCATTGCCCCGGAGGACAAAGAGAAGATGACCTTCATGTGCCATTTTGGTACGTTT
>JAULKM010101843.1:0-10029 GCA_032355605.1 Rubia tinctorum | reverse complement strand
GCGACGAGGGGGAGGGGAGAGGGTGGTGGAGGCAGGGGGATGAGAGGAGTTTCTGGCGTTGGTGAAGATAGGTGAGGAGGATAGCGACTACGAGGGAGAGGAGAGATGGCGATGAGCGACGGGGTGAGTCACGGAGATGGCGCAAAGGGCTGTTTGAACAGAGCTGGAGAACTGAACAGTGAAGGGGTTCTCTGGGATTGGGGAAACAGGCTGGGGTGGGGTGGTGGCAGAGAAGGGATGGTTGGTGGCGGAAAGTGGTGGCTGGAGGGAGGGAGGGAGGAAGAAGACCAGACATGTTTTTTTTGTATTTTATTTTTTTAAAGAGGGGAAAATTGGGAAAAATAATTCAATTGATGTCGAAAATTATTTGGTCAGTGCCAGAATTAGGGAGTTCGGCTATATCGACGCAAATTTTTGAAATTTAAGGTTACATTGGTACATACACTAATTAGTTAGGGTTAAATTGGAACTTTATGAGATTACATGGTTATATAGACACTTTCAGTTTAAAGTTAGAGTTATAAATGTATTTATTCCATAAATTTAATTCAATAAAAATAAGTTCTGTTGAATAAATATTAATATAATTTTGGTTTGCTGTTTTTTGAAATTCAACATATAATCAATGTTATTACTGTAATAACATGATAATTATTACAGTTATTGTTATTAAGAACATGAACAACTTTAAATTATTAGGTTTAATGATTATTATCATTTATCAGTGCAATTTTTTGAAATTTGATCCGGCCCACTCTGATTCAGTTCAGTTTAGTCTGCTCTAATTAAGTTTAGCAAAAATAAGTTTAGTCATGTCCATTCCAGTCTAGTTGGGAAAAAAACTTAATTCAATCCAGTTAACTTTAGTCCATTTCAGTTAATTCCAATTTATTCCAGCTCTCGATCTAATCCAGTCCAGCTCGACTTTAGTCCAGTTCGATATATTTTAGTTCAGTTCATTTTTGGTTCGGTTCCGGCTTGTTTTACTTACTTATTTGTTTTATTTTAGTAAATGCCTTTAGTTCAGCAAAAAATATGTTCAATTTGGCAAAAGAAATTTAATTCAATATAAAAACGTTCAGTTAAGCAGGATTAAGTTCAATTCAACAAAATAAGTTAAGTTTAGTAGATTCCATTCCAACTGAAGAGAGTCTAAAACAGTTAGCCGTGATACTAAAGCAGGAATATTCTGTTGCGACCGCATATATGTTGGGATGCCTCCTCAAAGTCAAAATATAGTTAGTATTGGTTTAAGATTTAATCCTTGATGGGCTAGAAGACCCAAAATGATTTGATCTAGGGCTTTAGGGTTTTAGTATAAACAAAAGGTGTTTGTACTATTGCCTAAAACCACCACCTTAGAGAGGAGAAACTTGTGAAGTGTTCTTTCTCTTTAACTGTGGTGAAGAAGGAGATTTGTTCGATATTGTTTGATAGTTTGGTAGAGTGGAGATAGTTTAGTAGAGTGGAGATAGATTGAGCGATTGTGAGACATTGTATGTTGAGAGATAGGAACGTACTTTGTAAGGCTCTTTCTATTTTTCTAGTGGGTTGGAATCGTTTGATTCCCGGAATTTTTCTCGGTTTGGATTTCTACGTTAAAATTCGTGTGTTTGTTCTTTAAATTATTGATTGTGTCTTGTCCTGGGAGTAAATGAGGAATTTTTAATATTTGACAAGGTGAACGTCGAGGTTAAAATAAGTTAAGTTTAGTAGATTCCATCCCAACTGAAATAGTCTAAAACAGTTAGACGTGATAACAAAAGCATATTACATCATTTTGCTGCGACTGCACATATAATCCTCTCCAACCCAAATTTCCGGGTCTAGTCATGATAGTAAAACTATTACCATCACTTATATTTAAGATAGTGACTCAGAGCATGTACAATGAGGGTTTTGGAGTGAGTTGAATTAAAAATTGGAACCGAATGAAGACCAAAATTCCCACAATGTGGGGCTGAAAGAGGATTGAATTCCATCAACCCGCGAGAGCGAGTTCTCAAATGAGAACCGTCCCAATTCTGCCAAATTAGCAGACTTCACGTGGTCTAGGCGCGTCAGCGCGGACAATTTGTTTAGCCGCATGTGCCACGTGGCGCCCTCTGGTAGGGCCACATGGCCACATGCAGCCCACTCCTTTTTCGTTCTGCAGTTTTTTTTAAAAAATGTAGCTGTTGGCCATATGTCAGGCTCGATTGGTCCACGTGGGCCAACAACTATTTTTCCAGAATGGGCAAATTTTTTTTACAACTCACTTTAATTTTTGCCTATAAATAGGGCTAAATTGAGAAGAAGATTTGCACACTACTTTTAGTCCAAAATTTCTCCATTCTCAACTTCTTCTTCATCATTTTTCTCATATAATCGTCTCCATAATTCAATTTCATGTACATAAATTGAAATGGAATCACGAAGAGTTTCGAAAGCTAAATATAAAGTCATTATGAATTCTTCTTCCAAAAATTTATCGCAAATTCCAAATTTTGCTCAAAATTTTCAAATTCCGAAAAATGTACGAAGTGCCAGAAATTTTCCTCCTAATTTTTATATGAACTCCCCACATTCATACTTGAATTTCCAAACACAATACCAATCATATCAAAATGCACACATGACTATCCATTCCCAAATCATCCTCCTCCAAGTGCATACTTCAATTCTCAAAATTCGTACCCGATTTGTTTTAGTCAAAACTTCCATTCTCCATATATTGAGAATATGAACGAAGAAGGAGCATTTTCACAACAAGGAGGGCGGGGTACATTTGGTCAACTTGGTAGTCAATCTGAAGGTCATGATATTCCGCATGGCATGCCACATTTTTAAATTTTGATTATTGTTGTTCCCGTATTTATTTATACACTGTAGCATATGTAAAATAGTTCAATTCAAACAGTTTATGTAAATTAGTTTATTTGCGTAACCAATTTAAAAGTGTAAACACTGGCAAATTTAAAATATGCTTATTATTGTGATATGCTTTGTATGTAAATTACCATATGTAAGTAGCATATGTATGCGTGAAATAAACTATTTCAATTTAGTACGTGTAAATGTTAGTAAATCTAAAATAACATTTCCCTTTGTTTGGATATTGAAGTTGGTGAAGACAACGTTGAAGTTTTAGAAGTGCGTGGGAGTAAAGACACGAAGAATAAAGGCTCTAAATTAGTGAGATGGACTGCAGAAGATTATAACACTCTAGTCGGCACTTGATTCACGCATTCCACTGATGTTGTAATCGGTACTGGTCAGAACGGGGGTGTTTTTTGGGCTAAAATTGCGGATGAGGTGAATGAATACTGTAAAGGACGCACGGGGACAACAAAGTCGTGCAAGGAAAGGTGGCAGAAAATTTCCCACAACGTTGCCAAGTACGTGGGATGTGAAAGCAAAGTCATACGTCATTTCAATCAACGAGGCAGTGGCGCTAGTGAAGATGATGTTCAGGCTATGGCGCAGAAGTTGTTCGCGGATGAAGGTAACCCACCATTCACTGCTATAAAGTGTGCAATAGGCACCCTAAATTGATGGCACAGTATGTCCCGGGCGATATATCCTCACCACGAGCGTCAACTGCACCCTTAACTAGCGATGAATGTGATACAGCTCAATATCCACCGAGGCCCATCGGGATTAGAGCTGCTAAGTTTAAGGCAAAAGTAAAATCAAAGGTCAATGTCAGGTCAGGGGAAGATATGAACTCTGTCGGATCGCAACAATCAGAGGTAGTTGAGTTTTTTGGCAAGAGCAACGACCTTCAAGAGAGGCTTATAATTCTTGAACAGCAAAAATTGGACTGGACCGTGAAAGAGCGAGAGATCAAACTACAACAACAGAAAAATGACCGAGTGGAACGGAAACTTGATAATTATTGCAAAGTTTTACGGGGTTTGCTGGCAAAGGATGTGTTGTCCCCCGGAAGAGGAAGAGTTGAGATCCCGGATACTGAAGTTAATTTATGGAAATTAAAGTCTTAAATTTGATTAGATTGTAACGGTTGGTGAGACTAGCCATACCTTATATTTATATCTTAGTAACAATTGGTCAGACTAGATCAATATCAATATCTATGTTTAGATTGTAACCATATCGCGTTGTGAGATTTTATTAATTAAAATATTATGATGTACATTTCGTATTTAAATATTTTTTAAAATTTGTTTATTCGAAATAATTAAACATTTTGTATTTAAATAATTTTTGAAAGTTGTTTGAATATTGTTTTTTTTAAAATATATAATTAAATCTGGATGTTAAAAAAATATTAAACGACAATACAATTAAAAATAAAGTGCATAACATTAATTTCAAAACAAGAATAAAATATTAAATTAAAACGTAAAATTATAAAATGAACAAAAATTATAACATTAAAATGTATTATTAAATTTTACATTTCAATTTATTTTCAGTAAACTAATGTATTTAAATTAATTATTAAAGGTAGAATTAATGAGTATGATAGAGAGAATCAAGTGGGGTTCATGGAGTGGTTTCTAAGTGGTTTCAACCATTGTGGAGAAAAAATGGAGTGATTTAGTTGTGATTTGAATTGTTGAGGTGGAGAAGAGAAATTGATTATTTAATAAACTGAAATCACAAGACTGGTTTGAGAGTGATTTTACCATTGCACATGCTCTTATATTCAAATTAAGTACATCTTTTTCTATAAACCAAGGTCAGTATATTCAAATTAAGTAGGATATCTGACTTTAGGTGATTCAAGTACTTGAGGACCTTCAGCATTAGAATATTTTTTAGCTTACTTTTTCTTGTAATCCGTTCGTAGACGCTGTTTTCTTAATCAATATTATCGTTATGGTGTGAGTTTTAGTGTACCGAATCATTTACATATGTTAGCGATTAAATAGCTCTAAGCCATTTGCAAAAAAAAAAATTTAAAAAAAACCAATCATTCTAAGATGTTGGAAAAATGCTCGGCGGCAATTACAATGCGTGAAATTGACATCCAACCTAACAAACCTCTAGCAATAATTAAGATATTGCAAGGATATCTAAATTACATGTTAACCAAACTGATCGTATGTACTATTACAGATCAGAAATCCAATAAAAACTGTAACATCGCCCTCGGGGATATTAACGTACTTCCTGCGAAAATCATGACAACTTGGCAAAAAGGAGCGTATCACGCAACAATATCACTGCGCTAAACAGGGATCTTATACAACTGTAACACCACTTGATCAAACCACAATCTATGTTGTCCAAACTGTAAACACCTTAAAAAACAAAGATCTGACGTATCCAAATTAATGAAAACCCAAAAGCAAAAACCACAAAAGAAATTACGAACACACGATCTGTAAAGCAAATCGAGAACAATGCATCAACGTGAACAACTAAATCGAATTATCATCATGAACACAATGATCTAATCGATCAGATCGAAAAATAAAACTACTATGTGAAAATAAAGCTCACACTTATTGAACAATAGAAATATAAAATAAAATAAATTGTTATTTTTCATCTCCCCTAATGAGAAAATGGGGAAAAAGATTAAAGAAGAAGTCCTGCAGCTAGTTTTTCTTTAAAAAAAAAAGAAAAGAGAAGCCGATAAGTTACACAAGCATGAGTAATCGGATATTGGTCTAAGGCATTTGCATTTTGAGCGACCTTATTACAAGCGCAAGCTGTGGAAATTGATCTCATTTAATCCTAAGAGCATTTAACTATGAGAACCTTCAATCTATTACTCTCGTGCCAATATATAGACCACATTAGTTCATGTTCAATGGTAGAAACCGCTGCGGTTTCTTACCAATTAAATATATTATTTTTCTTATTCTCTTTCTTCCACCTAACTTTAAGAAACCACTTAAGAAACCACTCACTTTCTCCTCCACAATGGTAAGAAACCAATTTATACTATTCATAAACCCCACTTGATTTTATCTGTCATACTCATTAATTTTACCATTAAGATTTAATTTAATTAAATATGTCCAATCAAAATAAATTTAATGTAAAATTTAATAATATATTTTATTTTTAAAATTGAATTTCATTTTTTATAAATTATTTAATATTTTGTGAATAAATATTTTTTCCAGATTTTTAAAACAAAATTACGGAATTTTAAAATAATTTTCTTGTTTAAAAATAAATTGTACAGGTTTAAAAAAACTGATTTTTGCAAAATAAAAAAAAATTAATTGAGTGGGACACGTGTGCCACTAAATGGCCGACACGTGTCCCACTCATGGGTCAAAGATGATGGGCAGAAGGAGCTTGACCAGGCCATGTGACCGTGTCAGGGGAATGTGTCAGGGAAACTATCACTGTGAGTGTTTTTGGTTTCTATAAAGGTTTTTTAAAATTAAGAAACTACCACTGCACATACCATTAAAATTAAGATTGAACATTTCGTGTAGAAATTAGAATTCAAAACAACCAATCAGAAATCAAACTTGTCGAAAGTAAAAGTGAGTATAATCATTGAGTGACGCTCCTTTTAATGAAAATTCAAAATTGATCCAACCTCAGTCAATCCGTCATCATCCGTCAAAACACTTCTCTTCCAAAATCATAAATTCAAATCTAAAAAATGCTCTTTAATTACCACTGCCAACAAAATTTCTCCCTTTCCAAATAAAATTGTTAGATCAACCCCTCCAATCATTTTGTTACATACACGTAGTTCTTAACTGCATTGTATCCCGAAGAATCCTTCGATTTTTCCCCATGGGTAGTTGTTCATCCGTCAAGTAACCTTTTACTGCGTAGGGTGTCTTAGATGCGCTAACTTAAAAAAACAATTATAGTTAGGGTATGGGAAGCGACGAGTGGAAGTGGTTCCATTGTAGAGCCGCCAACTCGTTAATGACCCTGCCCAACTCGTTTTTTATGGACCGTCCAAATTGTCTTGCTCGATTGACACTGTATATTAGATCGACAATGTCCGGTTCAACTGAACCAATATACTTGTTTTTAGAACTTCAACTTATGTATGCTTCGATTTTTTTATGGCGCAACTCTTTTCAATCCCAAGGTGATTATACTTCACATTTATTGAAGGAAAAGAGAATCACCACACTTATTAATGAGAGAAAATTCACAGGGAAAAATATAAATATAACCCTATTATTTTTTGAAAGTACCAATATAATCTTGTAAAATTTGAATGTGTGATTATAATCCTAAGTTTTACAGTAAATGTGCCGATATAACCTTTGCGCACTATTCCGACGTTGACTTAGCATTTTCCTGCATTGACTAAACCTAAAAAGATGAAATTAACCCTAGTCTAAATACTAAAAATTTAGTGACAAAATCAACCCTAGGTTATCCTTCTTCTTCTTCATCTCAACAACCACTGCTGCTTCACTCCTCCCCCGCCTCGCTGCCACTCCTCCACCGCCGCACCGCAACTAGGATCTGGACTTTGTTGCCGAAATCTGGAGTTTTGTAACCACCACCAGCCTAGACCCGCCGTTACCCGGCTCCGCCACCTCCCACTTCCTCTGTCGCCCTCATTCGTCTCCATCGTCCCACCTCTCTCTCTGTCTCGTCCACCATCACCTGCCACTGTGTAACACCAAATTCTCAGATTTCCAACAAATTCTCTCAGTATATCAAGTAACGTCGCCATCGCAGGAGTTTAGGTCTCAGTAAATCAAGCAGTGTCACCTTCACCGCCGTCGCGGTGGCTCTGCCTTGCAATCCTAAACCAAAACCCATATTTCACCAACATAAGCCATTTTTCCTCTTAAACCCCCAAACCCATAAATAAAATTAGAAGAAGAAAACAAAGGCCCTATCCAATTAGATCTACAACCCAGTTTACCCTACATCGGATCTGCTAAAAGTTTCGATCTCCATCCTCCGGACCCCGCCATCCGCTTGATCTTTGCTCCTCCATCTATGTCGTGTAGTCCGGCAATGAAGTTAGGGTCAGATTTCCTTATCATTTGGGGATGGTGAAGAGAGGAAATGATGAAGAGAGAGTCAGATTTTTGCATCCCAGGATGCGCTGTTTATGTTAGGTGAAGAGAAGGACATGGGGTTTCAAGGGTAATATAGTCTTTTTCTAATTTTTTTAAATTTTAATTTTTTTAAACAAGGGTATAATAGTCAATTCATATAATTCCGCCCAAATTCAGGTTTCTAGGGTTAGATTGACACTTTTAACCAAATAATATGGTTAAAATTGCACTTTCTGATTTTAAAGGGTTAAATTGGTACTTTCATTCAAAACATAGGGTTATTTTAGCACTTAACTCAAATTCACACTTATTACGCAGAAAACTAATCCCGCAAATGAAGAAATGAAATAGAAATCAATCATTCAAATAAAATTAAAGATCTTTACCCATCCCATACATACAAGATGGAAACGTAGGAGGTTGATCGAATAAGATGGAGGCTGGAGTTTCATTTGTGAATTTTTACACTTCTAACCCTAAATTTATGCTGAAAGTGCCAATATATTTCTGCAAAATGAAAAAGTGACAAAACAATCATAACTTTATAATGAATTGCAAAGTTATAACATTTTGTGCTAATTCCGGCGTTGACGGGAGAAATTAGGCGTTGACCAAATCTGAAAGGTCTAAAATACACTCGCCATTAAGGTAAATTCCCCCCCCCCCCATTTAAACTTACCCACCACCACCCAACCACCCCACATTCTCGTCACCCACCATCACAACCCACCTCTCTTGCCTGGCCACCCTCATATCCCCGTCACCCACCACCAGCGGCCGGGATCCACGCAGCTCTTCGCCAAACTCACAACAATCGGCGAAGAAGAAAAGCAGAGTCAGAATGATTGTCAGAGTCGACAGAGGAGTTGCAGGTGGAGGTGCCATAACACTCTCAACCTGATTTTGTTAAGCATATGCCGTCGACAAAGAGGAACTAAGGACTTTGACCAGAAGATCACCGCATCTGACGACTTTGTTGTCCACTTAGTCAAAGTCAACAATAACTATAGTGTCTAAGGGCTCATCTCCCCTGCCGTCGAAACTTAGCCCCCATGAATTTCGAACGACGAGAAGAAGAAAAATAAAATGGGGAAGAAGCTGCGAGAAGAAGAGAGCATACCTGTCATTTCTTTTTTTTCTAATGTTGGGGAAAATGGTTATTTCATTAAATTCTAATCAAAATTCCCATTGACAATTGAAGTCAACAACGCCCAGAGTTAGATTGTTATGCATTATAAAGTTAAGATTGTTTTGACACTTTCTCAATTTACATGGTTATATCAATACGTTTAGCCTAATGTTAAGGTAATTTTAACGCTTTACTTTTTTATTTAAGAGGAATGATAAAGAGAGTGAAAATTTACAGTGAAATTACATAGTGACAAATGTATCTATAATTAATTGTAACCCTTAAGGAAGTTGATTTGTAATTTAGTCATTTATTAGTTTCCACATCAGTCACTATGAGTTTCACTATAAATTTTAAGGTCATGTGCAGTGGTATAGATCGCTAGCGGTCTTTTACCAATTAAATATATTATTTTTCTCAATCTCTCTCTTCCACCTAACACTAAAAGACCACTTAAGAGACCACCCCCTTTTGCCTCCACAATGGTAAGAGACCACTCTGCACTATTCATGGAGCCCACTTGATTTTTTCTATCATACTCATTAATTTCATCATTAACATTTAATTTAAATAAATTTGACCACGCAAAATAAGTTGAATATGAAATCTGATAATGCATTATTAATATATAAAATGAATTTCGTTTTTAAAAATAATTAAATAAATTTCATTTTTACTTCCAATAATATTTTTTCCTGAAAAAAATTAAAAAATGATAAGAGAAAAAATAAAAAATTAGAAAACATGGATTTGGATGCAGAATTATGCATGGAAACGATTATTGCATTGGGTGGTGGGGAAAGAATTAAAATGAAGACAAAATCGGTGAAGAGAAATCTGTCATCTTGGGAATTTCGGCTGACAAAAGTGACTCTTGACCGGCCTCTTAGCAAGAGGCTCTTGAGTGGTCTCTTGTTAAGAGACCACTCTAGAGTCTCCCACTGT